>JAPDOI010001548.1:0-165759 GCA_029168955.1 Aplectana chamaeleonis
TGCTGCCGAGATGTCGTACGTTCACGCCGTGGCAGTGTGGAGGAAAGAAGATCACCTCTATGCAAGCCGACGTCACCCCCCCTCCGCGAAGAGGGTTTTTGTCATGGGAGAGGTGCTGGCCGGCCGCATGGCTGCTCACTTCGGATTTCCTTCCTACAAAGGGCCGGCGTGGAGAGAATCTGGACCCGCTCAGAAGTAACACTGCATGGCGCCACGTGCGAAAGCAAAGGATGTTGATGGGCATTGTATGGAGCACATGCCAGCGTCCAGTGCTCCGGATGCCAAAGGTGGGTGCATCTCTCCTGTTCGGGTCTCAGTTCTGTGAAGCATTATAACTCTGCTTTTCGCTGTGTTTTATGCTCTTCACCTACCAACTCTGATTCCTCTTCCTCAAATCGCCCCTTTCCGATTGCTTTACATATCAATCCTCAGCGGCCTTCATTACTAAACTTCATGAGCTCTCTCTTCGCACGTACTTACCATCCAGACGTGATCATGGTTCAAGAACCAAGCTCTCTCCATCCCCCACCTATCCTCATCCTAATATCCCGGGCTACACTGCCTTCCATGCTCCAAGGTCAGCTCTTGGCGGAGGAGTTTCAACCTTTGTTTTATCCTCTCTCCCTCCCACCTCATACCAAACACCCCCCACTGGATGGTACTCTCAGAGTACCTTCCAATCCATCTCCCTCTTAAAGCACCCCCTTTCTCTTTTCAACATGTATATTCCCCTACCACCTCATGCCCTCCTCTTACAATCCCATCTCCTTTCCTTCTCAAACAACTCAACTGATTATTCCCTCTCATCATCAGTTGTTTTCGCGGGCGACTTCAATGCCCACACCTTCTGCTCGTCCCCTTGGTTCTACGATGCTGGCAGGAGAAGTCGAAGTCGAAGAAATGGGCTGAGGAGTGCGACCTGGCTCATCTTAAACGATGATCCAGTCACCACTCGTCTCCCCGCCACCGCAGCCGATCTTCTAGCCCAGAACATAACTCTTATCTCCGTCCAACCTTTCCCTACGCTTGTCTGCTGGTCTACCTCAACAACATTGTCTAGTGATCATGTTCCTGCGTCTTTGTGCACATCAGATCTCTCAAATTCTGCTTGCTCCTTATTCTGGTGTTCGTCAACGTTCTTATCTCTAATTTAGGCCAAGCAGACTGGTGCCTGTTCAGTGAGGTTGCGCTACGCCCTGGCGGGCTGATTACCCGTGGAATGGCAATGTGCACCAGAAGGAGCATCACTTATCTGATGCAATTCGCAGGGCCATGAAGGCGGCTATCCCTGTTGGCCGAGTTAAGACGTGTTCTATCCAACAACGTCACCAGAGAAATTCTTGAGAAAATCAGGACTCAGAGATGCCAGAAGAGCAGTTGCAGACCATCTAGACCCTGTCGTCGCTCAGCTGGATGGTGAGATCAGAAAAGATCTCGACCAGCACAAGAAGAAAGAACAGTGAGGAAAAATTCACAGAACAGTTGGAATTTCAAGACGGAGCGAGTCAGGAGCTACTTGGAAAGATTCTTCCGGAAACTATCGGGGAAAGAGCTCGCCAGCCACCATCTCCAACTATTGAGTTCGGTAATAACGTTTTCAAGTCAGGGGAAAGCGAAGCCGCCTACTCTCTCGGTAAAAGTTTCCTTTCGTCCTACGAGTACAAGGCGAGGTCCGCAAAATAGAGTGACAGTAAGAGAGCTGTGCCGCTACTCCCCGCTCATGAGCACGACCGATGCGTTCACTGTGGCGCAAGGCGAGAGTATAGAGATTATAAAGCGACATGCGAAACTCCAAAGCTTGTCGGTCCGGACGCAGCATTTGTCCTGCTGTACTGAAGAAACTCCCGACTGAGATCCTTCCGCTCATCGTGATTGATATGATTAACACTTCTGTTCAGCTCTTGCACTATTCCGCAAAACTGGAAGACAGCCAACGTCATCCCGTTGCCCAAGCCTGGCAAACCTCAGTCATCAGTAAAGGGATATCGTCCCATTAGCTTGATGTCACTCTTTTCGCCAAGGTGGCCGAAAAAGCTCATTGTCAAGGATCTAGCGGAGCACAACGAGAAGCAAAGGTTGTTTCCAACATGGGTTCAGGAGGCTACATTCCACAACTACGGCGTTGCTAGAAATTACCAGCTATGCTATCGACGGGTTCAACTTTAACAAGCCATTGAGAACTGTAGCTGTTGCGTTGGGATCTCTCACCAAGGCATTTGATACGTGTTAACCTTGGAGTCCTGTCAAGCAACATTCCTGGAGTCGTCAATACCCATCTTTGGCAGAAGCGGCTGGATATCGGGCCTTTATTAAAGGTCGGCGGGCAAGAGTCATGCGTTTCAGAACCATGTCTCCAACAGTATTCACTATGGCAGCTGGAGTCCCTCAGGGCGGAGTTCTATCGCCAGCCCTCTTCAATCTGTACCCTCGGAGATAATGGCCTGAGCCTCCACAGTGACATCAAGGTCGTCAGCGTATGCCGATGACAGTAAACAATCATGTGTCGAGATCGGGACCGCTACAGGTGGCCGCCAATAAGATCAACGAGTACCTGATCACACTAAAGCGGCTTTTTCGACCGCAAGATGCTGCTAAGTATCTCTGCAGCCAAGTCGTCAGTAAGTCCGTTCTCGACGACGGACCCATCCGAGCCACAGCGCTCATCTGGATGTCGTGTGGGATGGAGACCGTTTGCCTGCTGCTCGCTTTTTCTCTCCAAAGCTGCTCTAAGGTCTTGTGCTCTCGATCCGTCACTCAAGTTTCATAAGAATACCGAGCAGAAGCAGTGGGCAGTCGTTAAAGCTAAGCTCAACGTTCTCAGGGCCCTGGGCGGCACTTCGTGGGGTAGCAAAGCAAGGAGACTATACACTCACAACGTATAAGGCGATTCTCCAGCCCACGCTCTGGAGTACGCCGCATCCGGTGTGGCAGCATTCCTGTCTCAGAATCCTCCTGGAGCAAAGGATGCAACGAGTACAAAATGTAACTGCCTCCGTGATCGCCACCGGATGTGCAAGTGAGTTCCCCAATCAGAGCACCCGCATGCTGAGACCCGTCTATTACCAGTGAAGGAGCACTGTCAGCTCCAGGCCCAGCAATTCCTCATTAACATTATAAAGCAACAGCAAATCACCCGTCGTGGAGAGTGCGCTAAACCCCGTGAGAGAGAGAAGTATAAGAAAGCCATTCGCCGATGCTCCAACAACAAAGTCAATTTGCAAAGATGGCACGATCTCACAGCAAGAACGACTGGGCGTCTTTTGCGCGGAGGAGCACACCCAAGTTTCGTAATGGTGTCATCTTGTGAAGGTGGCCCATAAATCCGGCATATTATTAGGAGATATACCGCCCCCCCGTCTGCACCTCAGAGTCTCCAATAACTCGGAAGAAGGGCGAGATGCACGCTCGCATCATTACGCTGTGGTCACTCTACAATGCTAATGTCTTATGTCAGCAAGATTGACAGCAGCGAAATCTGATGTGCTGCCCGGACTGCGGTATCGCTCGGCCATGATACCGCACATTTATTCAACTGTCCGGAGAGGCCATTTACCACGCTGACACCAATGGACCCATGGACGAATCCACTACTGGTCGCCCAGTTCCTCCGCCTATGACAAAACCCTCTATGTGGCTGCTGCAAAGAAGAAGAAGAAGAAGATTTTTTTTCGGAAATCGAACTTTCTATAAGTAGCCACCTTATCTTCTTTTACCCAAAATGCTTTAAAGGTGGCTTGATTTTTCAACATTTTGGGCAGATGATTACAATAAGTTGGGGATGATACGGAGAAGACTACACGAAACCCTCAGATACCGAAGAGTTTTGAAGAACTGAAGCATTAAATCTCCGCCTTTACGCCAATTTCGGCATGTTAGGTGCAGTAAATCTACGGACATCCGGAATTTGTTCTGCGCCTCGAACTTTTAATATGAGTAGCCAGCTTATGTTCTTTTACAGTGCTTCTCTAGGCCAAATTCTGGTGCGCAATTGCGTCTCGACACGCTTTGCTGCCGCGCGCTTTCGAATCGGTAGAGCTTCCACCGCCGCAGCCGCCAATCTGTTGACTCCAGGTGAGTTTTAGAAAGCTGAAAAGTTAAAAAAAAATAGGAGAAAACTATAAAAAAGCCATATCGAGTCGGCTTTGACGCTGGAAACTCGACTGAATCGAGCGCGTGCGGCCGCAAAGCGTGTCGAGACGCAATTGCGGACCGGAATTTGGCCCAGATAAGCACAGTACCCAAAATCCTTTAAAGGTAGGAAGGTTCCATCGTGCTTGTTTGGATGTCAGGATTCCTCGACTTGTGGACTAACACTTTGGCAACAATACCTTCGGATGTACTACTCTTCCATGACATGAGCGGGATCCACGCGATGTGCTCTCACGTACTGCCCGTTTTTCGTTGTTCTTCTTTGCTTGCTTTCCTCAGAAGGACCTAAAACACAAGTTTCCGCAAAGAAAAGGTAAATTTTTTATTGTGCTTATTGCCCTCAATCTGTAGCATGCGACGAGACCGTGCGAGAGCGGATCCTCCATTTCTTGAACCACACCGTCACCTCGAGTCGTTGCAAGCGGTTGCGTTGCAGGAACTAATGAGTGGTGGCAGCTGTCTGGTGTGAAAAGCTGTTCGTAGAAATCGAAACAGTGCAGCAGCCAGCCAGATACACTCGCATACAGAAAAAACTCCTTACAGAGTTGTTGGCGCTCGTTTGATGAGTCTTAATGAGTTAGGTAGTCGACCGCACAGATCAACCACGCGTAAGTTGAGCATCTCGGATCTCGTAGTGTTGCCACCCTTCTACGCCTATGAGAAAAAACCCCACTGTGGCTGATAAGAAGAAAAACAAAAGGCTGTTGTCGACGTTTGCCGCGACGCGACCGCTTGTACTAAATCAGGTTTCCGCGGGCTGCCTCCGATTCTGGCTCTGCCGAATGAAATTTGCTACTCCAAACATTTCTTCTAGAAAGTAGATTCTCGGTTTAGGCAATTTTCCCATTTTGGAACGCCCGAGTCTGGAATGTAATAGAGATACATCATTTTCGAAAAGTCGAGTGCGATTCTTCGAGGCGCTCACATGTATCGTCGTCATGGATCCTAATGATACTTTCCGTTCCTCATTGAAGGTTCGCACAAACTCGGCGTCATATGCTATAACATAGGTGCACCGAGTTTGCGCCAATCTTCAGTGGGGAGCGCAAAGTTTCCGTAGGATTCATGTCGACTGTACGCTTAAAGCCTAGCTTGCTCAGACGAGTCCGGGCGGAGCAAGCAGCGAAGCGGTCGGTCAACGCAAAATACAACAATGATAAGTAGATTTCAACGTAATAAACCCCATGAGCCCTACTTTGACCAGCTCAAAATGAGGGTGATAGGCTATATGCACGAGGGTGATCGCATCGCTGTATACAGGGTCAGCGATCGAGTTGAGGCCACTTCGGGTGGGCTCTGTGGAAAAGAAAAGTCTTCAGCAGGCTGACCTTGCCTTTCCCACAGAAAATAGATATTGCGTGACGCTGCACGACCGCTCACGCTGTCCGCGGCTGGGCGGTTACCCTTGGACGTGGTTTTACAGCGCGTCCCACAACTACTTACCTTGCTGCGGAGCTCGGCAGCTATCTGGCCGTCGTGCGCGCCGCATGAATTGGGACTATTGATTGGCACACTTGATGGGTGCCGAGGCTGCTGGGTGATCTGCAGCGATATCAGTGGCACTTGGACGCACTGCATACCTTACGATGATGAAAATTGTAGGTACCCGTGCCCGTTGTCGCGGAAAGTTGGGTGATCGCTACACATAGATAAGTCTCGTACCCAAGAGGTTCGCTCGATTAAATCCCTTCATCCATTGAGAATTTTTCAGGTGCCAGAAAATGATTTTCTTCTCTACAAAGGTGCGCATGACAAGACTCAGATCCTTTTAAGCACTTGGATGGATAACCGAGAAAAGGCTGAAGAAGAGTTGTCCAGGATTGCTGATGAGGTAATCTAGTGTACAGTAACGGCTGCTCCAGTAGAAGGAATTGTTTGTAAATAAATCTTTCGTCATTTGAATTTGAGCGATGTCTGAGGGGTCATAATTCTGTTCGCAGGGTTTTTGATATATTCTGGTGAAGCCATTGTTAAAAGAGCAAAATTCTTTACTGATAGGCAGGGAGTCTGAGAATTTGTTTTCAGAAAGTGTTTAGTTTGATTCGTAGTCCAGACTAAACTCGAAAATTTTGTTGCGAATAAAGAAGTTTACCTGAGGTTTGTTCAGCTTGACAAATGGGAACATGGTTGTAATATTTCCAATACGGTTGGTGGCATTGCTGGAATTGGCGGTGGAGCTGCTGTGATTGGTGGAGTCATTTTGATGCCGCCAGTTGCTGTTGCAGGTTAGTGAACTCCGTAAGGATCCGGCTATCGTGAGCCAGATTTAGCGCTGCCCTCGGAGTCTACAATCAGGACCGTTTAGTTCTGCAATTTAAGCATATTTTTATGGCCAGAATGAAGTTACGAACGTTTTCGTTTTAGGACTCGCTGTTGGTGGCGTTGCTGCTGTGGCAAATATGACAACTGGTTTGTGTAAATTGCGCAATATGAAGGTGACCTAACGTTGCATCATATGCTTTTGCGTTATTTATCTTTTACATTTCAAAGAAGGAAGTTCCAGAAGAATGTCGCGTTTGCCAAGGAAATGCTTGCGGATGACAAAAGACTTACAGAGCTCTTAGCCAACAGCATGATGGCACTCGAGGAGCAGAGGAAGTCAATTATTGCGGTCGGGCCTGTATCGAACCATAAATTTCTTTGACTAGTTACGTTTTACTTATCATCAACTCCCTCTTTATTCAGAGCAACCAGATAGAAATGTCGAGTGAAGAGATGGGGGGCCATGCGAATCGGGATGCACTAATATCTGGTGGTCAGTTCGCTGCGGTATCTATTGCGGGAGGAGCAGTTCGACTTGTATTAAAAGAATCGGTATTTATTCTGTGTCATGTATAAATACCATTTATAAATCAAAACGTGATTAAGCGTCTTCTAGGTGTCTGCCTCATCAGCTGTTGCGAAAGGAGCTGTTCACACACTTGCAGCTGTCGGCATCGCACTTGATCTTCTGACAGTCACCCTGAGCGTAAAGGTACTTAAGAGCCCACTATTGGACCACGATGGAGCTTTGAGTACAAAAATGGATAACTCCGAAGTTAGATAGTCGAAATTGAGCTGAGAATAGAGTTTGAATTTGATTGAAATCTTCTGAAAAGAAATGCTGCGTTCCCGTTGCATGCCCCTACATCCAGAAAATGAACTAAAAAGATCACTCAAATGATGCCCGTTTTTAATTGAGAGAAGGTAAGATGTATCATGTGGCCACAAAGATTATAATCACCACTCTCCGGTTTTGATCTTAAGCCCTTCATTAAGATGACTCCACATTGGTGGGGAAGTTTCCGAGAACGACGATTTCCCTCGATACTACTGGTTAACTTCCCCCGAGTTGGGGGGGGGGGAGTGAAGGGGACCCATAGCAAAGTGATATGGGAGTGTTCCCAGAGCAGGTCTTCCCCATAGTGCTGCACCCGTACCCCATTACTCATTGGTTGATGGAAAATCGAAAAAAAAAGCTCGATGTCCTCAACAGTTCCCTGTCTTCAATAAGCAGAACCAGGAGCGAAAATTATGGCCTCTGCCAACATGTTGCAGACGAATTTCTTATCTTTCCTGGGTTCCGGACAGCGACCAGCGGAACAGTTCTCGAGAGGCAGCTCTGTGCTTGCAAATTGCGAAGTGCCAGACCACTTCAAAACCATACAATTTACATAGCCGCCATATACTATAGTTGTACCATTTTGAAAGAAATGTCGAACGAACGAAAATCGGATTTTTTTTCGCTCCAAAGGTTTTCAAACGAACGAAAAATGAAAAAAAAACGTTCGAGAAAAATTAAACGCTTTGAAATATAGAAAAAAAATTGAAAAAAAATTCGTTCGAAGAAAAACGAACGAACGAAAATCGAAAAATTTCGAACAAACAAAAAATTAAAAAAATTTCATTCGGAAAAAATTCAATCGAACGAATTTCAAAACAAATTGAAATTTTAATTTTTTACGAAATTCGTTCGAAATTTCCCATTTTTTCGATCGAAATTTCTTCGGAATTTCGCATTTTTTCGAAAATCTCTCGAAGTTTCGGAGGTCGAACGAACGCATTTCGAATTTTATCGAAGTTGCGATTTTTTTCGAAATTCGTTCGAAATTTTGGAATTTTTCAAGTTTTGTTAGAATCTTAGGAACTTTTTTCGATACTCCTAAAATTTCGTTTTTTTTTGGAAACCGGACACTTTATTTACGTTGTTCAGTCCGAGAATGAATATTCCACACGTGTTCGATTTCTACTCAAGTCGCTTGCATGTATTGCCTTTCTCACTTATTTCAAACAGATCGAAGGGAAGTATATGAGGCCTATAATGTCGAAGTCTCCTAATCAGTGCTACATTTTGCCATGACCGATCGCTCCGCAGTTTGCTCCACTCGGACTAATTGGAGCTAGAAAGGCTTTAAAATCCCCAGATCTAAGCACAACTTATTCGAGCAGGCGAGTTGTTCACTCACGCTCACGACAATTCGGTCCGATCAATAACCGAAAAAGCGTAACCTAAGGTTTGAGAAGCGTTTTAAAAATCGAACGAAATTTCCGAAAAAAAAATTCGAAAAATCATATCTCGAACAATCGGAAATTGAAAAAAATCGAACGAACGGAAAAAATTTTGGAAAATCTTTCGAAAATTTCGTTCGTGTACAACTATACCGGATTTGTTGTCGCGTTAATCATGCTCGGGGGGGGGGGGGGGGGCCAAGGGAATTGCCGTGAGAAAAGTTCTCTTGTTCTCCCCCAAATCAACTGATGTGTGAGCTGACGACCAAATCAGGTCTTTTCTCCTCAGAAGTCCCTCCCCCCCCATCGAAGTGTGAGGGACGTGAGAGTGTGTGCTCGACTGTGTCTTCACCTAGTCTGTCCTCGAAGTTTCCCAACGCTTGACCATCGGCTAATCTTCCTTCTCCTTCTGTTGTCTTTCGGTCAAGGGTGGTATCACATTCGAAAGCTATACTCTTGCTCTAATTGATATTGTTGATCGCCATCCGAAAAACATCCTGCTTCGAATTTCGCAGCAGAATGTAAATGAAGTTTTGGGTCCCGATAACGTCTGAATGCTCCTCGTTCAGTTGCTTCTATCCTTCAGGGTGGTCGTTGATTGTTAAAGAACCATTTAAATTCTGTGAAGACTAGAATTTATTTCCAAAAAGGGTCCACAATTTTTTTCAAAGGGGCGATTGTAAAATTTTCCAGAATTTTCCGAAAAAGGACAATTCCCATCATGACATGATTATCCAACGACGTCAAGGCGTCCAAGTTCACAGTAAAGTGTAATAGGGAGTGTCTTGCCAAATGAAATTTTGTTCTGTCAATTATCGTAACTTTTTTGAAGGAAAAACCTTTTCACTTTTTTTACGTTCTCACTTACAGTGCGTTCGGAAATGATAGGGACACCCCTGAAAACCACAGTCTTTATGTTTAAATTGAGTGCGGCGTTCAGTAATGCTCATAAATGAATTCAGCAAGGTAAATAACCTCTGTTCACTTGTTTCTATAACAATAGCATAATATTGTAATATTTTATTTTAAATTGTCACATTATTCGCCGTTCGGAAATGATAGGGACACTATTAAAAAACAAAAAAATATCAAACAATGAATGAACAAAACATACACATACATGAAATCTAATATGATATCGCACCTCCAGAGTTGGAAATTAATTCAAAAATTCTATTCGGCATAGAAGTGATCAAATTGGATATCACATTTTTATCCAAATTTCTCCAGGCTTCGAGTACAGCGGCCTTTAGCTCGTCTACGGTCCCATACTGCTTGTTATTCGCGTAAAGCTGGCGCACAATTTTGCCCCAGATATTCTCTATCGGGTTGCAGTCAGGACTACACGCGGGCCATTTCATCACGCGAACTCGGTTTTGTTGAAGTCACGCCTTTGTGGATCTGGAGACATGGACCAAAGCGTTATCTTGCTGGAAAATGTAGCGTTGACGCCTGTTTCCAGTGAAGAACGGCAGAAGATGCGCACGCAATGTTTCTTGATACTCCTCCGAATCCATCCGACACGAAGTGAAGGCGATTTCCAAAACAACTCCGCTGCAGAATGCTCCCCAACACATCAGCGAACCGCCTCCAAAATTTCTTCGACTAAATAAAATCGGATCCTTGCGAAGATCTCTCCATTAGCATCGAGCACCGTCAGGTCCATCAAGGTTAAACTTCTTTTCGCCGGAGAAAATTACCTGGAACATGTCGCCTTTATCTTTTTAAATTTTATCGGGCTTTTAGAGAATCCCTTACCTTTGACCAGTCTGTTGCCATGTTGTTCCTTGCAAACCGGAGTCGAGCTCCTTTGTGGGCTTCTGAGAGTGATGGAGCCTTCTTCATCACTTGTCGGACGATGTTTTCGTCTGCGTTTACGACGCTCCAAACAGTAGTCTTCGACACATTGAACGACAACTGAGCCCTCACTTGGTTGAGAGACAGACTACTGTTTGAGCAGAGTCGGCTTATCGTCCGTGCATCCCTGCCGCTGACCTTTCTTGGGCGTCCAGGACTTTTTGCCAAGCCGTAGGAGTTTGGATCTCGTTGGAACTGGCTGATGCAGTTGGGGGAACGTCCGAGCTGGGAGGCAATTCGACGTTGGCTCAGCCCGGCAGCGTTGAGGGCACGTATTTGGGCTTGTACGGAAACAGTAAGCGATGTACCACGGCCCATGATTGGAATAAAGATGTTGGGTGTCCTCGTGTTGCGTTCATGTAGTGAACTTGTAACGGGAAATTTTGTTCGAAGTGAAAAATTCCATTTTTCGCAGGGTGTCCCTATCATTTCCGAATGGTGAAATTTTCTAAATGTGAAAACCAAATCTTATGAAATTAGGCACGGTTTCAAGGAAGTTGCGAACAGAGGTTTTCTATCACGCTGAATTCATTTATGAACAGTATTCATCACCATTCCCAGAAATTTCTTGAAAATCTCATTTTTTAGAGGTGTCCCTATCATTTCCGAACGCACTCTATTACAGGCCATAAAACGGCCAATGTCTCACCGTCGACTGCGTACCACGCGCTGCGCGACCGCACGCGCGTCGGAAGCAGACGGGTTTTGGCCGCCGCGCGACGAGTTTTGGCTGCCGCGCGACGTTTCGGCCGCCGGGCGGCGGCCGAAACTCGTCGCGCGGCGGCCAAAACTCGTCTGCTTCCGACGCGCGTGCGGTCGCGCAGCGCGTGGTACGCAGTCGACGGTGAGACATTGGCCGTTTTATGGCCTGTACCTGCTTTCTCAAGAAAGTGGTCGACAATTGACAAAATACTGTGCGTTTTTAGGATTTCTGAAACTCACGGTTTGTAAAGAGAACTCTGTATCTGCAAAAACAAATATTTTGTCGTGGGTGCCATTGTATTTTCAGTGTAGAGGACAGCTCTAAACTTTGAGGACCTTTTTTGGCAATATGATCAAGCCTACACGAAGTTCAAGTGTTTTTGGTTCGAAAAAACCCTGATAGACAGAAATGGATGAAAAATGATTTTTTTAGTACCCAAAACTTTCTCTACTTGTTTATAAAGAGTTCGAAGCAATCGAGTTTTCTGGGTAGCAAGAAACGCATCATGGTGGCGAAGGGAGTATTCGAGTGATATACCACTTTCGATCGAATTATCTCTGGGGGACGAGAGATTTCGCTGACCTACAAGTGTGGAACTTTCAGAGCAACATATTAGTTTCGACTTCTTCATACTGTGCTTATCTGGGCCGAATTCCGGTCCGCAATTACGTCTCGACACGCTTTGCGGCCGTACGCGCTCGAGTCAGTCGGGTTCCCAGCGCCAAAACCGACTCGGTGTGGCTTTTTTATACGAATTTCTCCAATTTTTCTTAGTTTCCAGTTTCTAAAATCCACCTAGTGCAGCAGATAGGCGGCTGCGGCGCTGGAAGCTCTTCTGACTCGGGAGCGTGCGGCCGCAAAGCGTGCCAAGACGCAATTGCGGACTGGAATTTGGCCCAGATAAGCACAGTAGAATCATTTCACCTCTCACAAGGCTTCCATAAACATTGTTGTTTCGAAACGGAACGGTTTTTTCCTAGCTTCGAAAGTTATGGCTTCATGAAGTGTCAGCCCAACAATGGATCTCACCTTCTATGAATATCTGAAGTGTGACGTAAATTATTTGAGGGCATGATCAATGGCTCACGATCAGAAGTAGCCACGAAGTTACGCGAAGCCGCAACGGAGCTGCAGGCTAGTCGGGAGGAGATTACTCGTCATTTTCTTATGGATTACCTTCTATAGATCATGTGCTTTAAAATCGGGTATATGAGCCATGAGGAGTACGTGTCTATTCAGTAAGGAATTCCTTATTTATTAACAGAAATCGCTTCTTGTATAATAGAATTTGGTGGCAGTGTTCGCATAAGAAACCGCTGTCGCAACTTGTTTTGTACATTGTGGTTGGAATCAAATACGTGTGCGTAGGGGTGGAGATTACTTGTAAAGAACGTGGTTTATCTAGGGTTTGCTCAGTGTAGCATCATGCAACATTCCTACTAAAGCATATTAGCATAGCCAATGGGACGTACAATTTGTGTCTTGTGAACGATTACCTCTGCCTAATGTGATTTTGAGATGTATTCGCGTTTAGGGCAGTGTTTTTCACAAGGGAATCAGTTTTGGTCGATGTGGTCATTTGTAAGAGAACAGATACGATTAGGTGCACTTTTGAGATTGATTTTAATTCTAAGTTTGTAGCTGCTAAAGAGAGCTGCGAGTCGACTTAACTAAGGGTTTCCTCAGGTGGGCAAAAGGGTTAGGGTAGGTTACCACCAGGCAATTTCTGGAGTGCTCAGAAAAATCTTTGGAATCTTCGGATTTGCCTCAATTTTTTTTCTAGAGTTGAGTTGTTGTCCTGAATACGAATTCATGGTACAATACCCGCTCTAAGTTATGTAAAAACGGGGAGCATTTGCCAAACTTGGCAAAAAGCGTCCGATGTTTGTAACTTCTTTGAACCAGGACTTTCTTGGATTCTGAAAACGCTATCATATTCACAGCTCAAATTCCCAGCTAATAATGTACTTTGTGAACCGAAGTTATCTCAAATCGCTTTGTTTTTCAATGAATTTGTTTTTTGCGGTCGTTTTTCAAAAACGTCGCGCGCGGCAAGGTGCGGCGAAACTTTGAGTAGTGCATAGGAGAGCTATCTTCACGCTTTATTAATGCGTTAGATGCAGGTGGGACAATCTTGAGAATCGTGCAGGTAGAGTTTTCCAACTCCTTCATTTAACAATTAGGGGTTTGTGCAACACAAGTCAGACTTTTCAGGAGGTTCCCAAACGTGTTTAGTAAAGGATTTTCGAAATTCTACCAGCATGAATATCAAGATTGTCCCACCTGCATCTAACGCATAAAGAAAATGTGGAGATTGCTCTTCTATTAGTCCTTGTTCAAAAAATTTACAAATATCGGACGCTTTTTTGCTAAGTTTGGCAAATGCTCCCCGTTTTTACAAAACTTAGCGCGGATATTGTACCTTTCTCCATTCTCAATAGTCGCGGTTTACTGTTTGCCCTTGTGGAGGATTTCGAATGAAATCTGTAAACGTTGTGTAAAGTCGCGAGATGGACATCAATTTCGTGCTCAGGACTCCGAAAACCTCGAGAAAAATATTCGAACCAAATCCGAAAATTTTTCTGAGAACCGCCTGATATGCAACAAGTTTCCAGGAATTTCGATAGAGTTACATGCGAATTAACGACTCTAAACATGTTACCTGCGACTTATTTTCATATCTTTAAGTTACATTTGGCCTTCAAGAAAGTAAGTATGTTGCGCGGTGCGAGTTGACTTACACGTGACAGAGTACTGACGTGTAACTTAGATGTGTTATTTTATCGCACATACAACTCAACTCGAGGCGGGCTGTTTCCAAGGGTGGCATACGACGCACTCTTGAGGCAAGACTTGAATGTCGGCTGCGTCGTCGGAACTATTACCCAAGTTTGAGATATACTGTTTCATTCCATGTGCACTGTTTTCCATTATCACAGCGCGAAGTGGTGGTTTTTTCCCCGCTGCTGGTGGTAATCGAAATCGACAGGTCACTAGGGATTTACCAGAGTATACTTCGCCTTGCATACCGCATGGTGGCTCCGCCTAGCCGCTGGCGGCCTCCGTCATGCTCGGCGAGCATGCCGCGTGTCGGTGCGCTGACCGCGTCCCGTGTCGGTGTCAGGTAACATGCAGCAACTATGCAAGTTACTCGCAATGTTGTGTATTATGAGCGCAACTTACATGATACTTTAATCAAAAATCTCATCAAGTTACGCGTAACATCGGTTCAAGTTACTTGTCAACTCAGAGTAAGTTGTGTGAAGCCATCATGCAACTTGTGCTAACGTATCAGGTAACTTGTTCAGAAATTACTGTGTAATTTTCCTGACCCAACTGAGAAAACCGTTTCGTGACTCGACTTTGAGCTTTCTTCAGCAGGTGCGAACTTAGGTTTGGGAACACTCGGAAGTACTCCAAATTAGAGTGTGTTTAGACGCATACAGCCAGATCGTCTGTTACTGGTTCAGTCGTAAATGAGGTGCTTCTTATCCGACGTCCACAATTTGCAGCTGCATCCGCCACGTGTCGTAGGCTACCCAAGTTTTTTTTCCTTAGCTAAAAGCTACTTATGACGGATTCCGCTGTCATGCGACATGTGGCGGGCGCTACTCAACTGTGAGGGTTGTTTGAGACGGGCCTCTTGAAGGACTCGTACCTCCTGCGACGGACGACGCGACACAGGTTGATCATCCATTTTAACCGACAATCGATATTCCTGGTACGAACCGTCGGTTAGGCTGTCGCGGGAAGTATGGACCCGGCCTTAAAGGGACGTTGCCACTGGAAAAGCGAGCCATGAATGTGTATGTACTTGTAGAGAATTGTGCGTCGGATTGTTAGTCATCAGTGGTACATAATCCGGTTTTATTCCGATTCCTTGTCAATTAGTATAATAATTGTCGCTTTCCGGTGTTAGCTATTTACTTTATGATTTTGTGCGCGAAGTAATACTAATAAATGTTTGGTATGGTATTTTGGTCATGGTTCGCATTCTTCGGATGTTGCCGAATGTGAGAATGAGGTAATTTTAATGTTTTTCTCTTCCCCAGGCGGAGCCGCATTGTATCTATGCTCACACACTGTTAGGTTCGATTCGGCCTTAGTATGCTCAAGGACGCAGTCCAACCCCGAACTCGATTTTTCGTTTTTTTCGCTTATCTTAAAGAAATAATAATGCTGATCACAATGGTGTCTTTAGCGTTCAAAGGACCGCGTGTCCACACTGCGCACCCACGGCATACAACATTCAATATTTTTTAAAGTTTCGGGAGATCGGGTCCCTATTGAACATCATTAGGTGCTTTATAATGTAACCTATTTACATTCACAGTGGTCAAGCATTTTGAGGTTTCCTTGTAATTTTACCAGCATCTTCGGAAATGACTTTTTTCGAATTTTCGAGCTTCTTTGTTCGAAAACAAGTTCTCCCAGACTGGTGAGAGGGGTATGATTGATGCTAATCACAAATCTGGTGTCGTCTTAATGGTTTTCGAGAAGAAGAGCTCCAACTAATCGAGATAACTGTAGTAGGTCAATGTTCAAAAATTTGCCGCCCTGAAACCGAGGGTTATCCGATTTTCTGCGCGCGGATCTGTTGTTTATTTTTCAAATTTCAATGAAATTACCGCGGCAATCTAGCCAATGATCAACATTATTTCAAATTTCAGTGTGGAGGGTAACGTGGCGGAATGGGGCTGAAAGCCTGCCGTTGGTTCAGTGCTGAAGAATTTGCTGAACCTTCGCTACGGGGTACATTTGCAGGTGCTAAACAATGAATGGTGTTGGTCCTACAGTTTTCATTAAAATCGCTATCGTTTGCCGTTTGTTATGTGTTGGTAAACGTCTTAGGTTTTGTTGCGACTTCGCCCAGGTGGTCATTTAGGTGGGGCTGGGGTATTGATACCAAATCTGACTCCCATTTCCAAAATTCTCATGGCATTTTCGTCGGTTACAACGGACAACTTTTCAGTTGAAAGTCTCTGAGACCGTCGAAAATTCGCTATGAGGTCGCTTCGCTTCGCGGATGATTCGCTACATCATGTATCCGAAGTCCGTCCATTTCTCAAAATTCTAATATTTTAGGTTGGTTTCGCACGGTATAGCCCTAACCATCTGCTGTCACCTACAGAAAATTCCAGAAGTCAAGAGAAAAACGTTGAATGCGTGGCTAACACGCCCGAAAATTTGCGAGAAGTCGTGTTTCAAAGCACCTTGTAACCTGTAAAGTTTAAATGACTTCCCAATTTGAAACTCACCACGTCCGTAAGAAAGTGAATGATTGTGGCTCCATCATGGCCTTTCTCATATTGTACTCGAGGGTGGAGTGAAAAAAGAAACAATGGATGTGTACCATCTAAGATAGCCTGCTCCAATCGAAACGGTTCCCTGCGGACCGAGTGTCCACATGTGGGATGAGAGACGCTGACCGGTAGCTCCCCTAGCGAGACGGCTATGTCGATTTTCCCGGACGCAGATCAACAACCGTCAAGCGACCAACACGAGAGTACATGTTGAAGGATTAGTGCAAACCCGCGCTGTATACGGGACGCGTGGGGGTTAGGTGGTCGGCCGATTCATGGTCGTCAAAGGGCAATGCAAGGTCTTGCTTTTGCACAGATGGCCCAATAAGGAAGGAAGGCCTGGGGGCCTTATTGGGCCATCTGTGCAAAGCCCCCAGGCAAATTTTGTAGGAAACAGACCTTTCGGCTTGTTTCTTAACAGCTTTCGCGATCCATCATAAAGCATCACGAAAAACCGACGGCCTACAATAGCGTGAAGCTGCGCTCACGACCAAAATTTGGTAGAGGTCGGCGTCCGAGAAGGTTCTGTGGCCGGTGAGCGCCCGTCTTCCAGGCCAGACGTCGCTGTGGGAGCATCCGAGCTCCGCATCGGCGGCGTCCGAGTACCACCGACTGTCTGAGCACATGTCACCCATGGAAATGATTAGCGTGGAGCGCACCGGTCGGCTGTGGAAATTCGCCGTGGAGCAGGCGGTCTCTTAAGTGCTAGAACTGCTCAGAACTCACAAGGAACGAAGTTATGGCCGTTCAGACAACAATATAAAGTCAGAACAAAAGCAAAGGGAAGAACATAGATTTTTGAAGAAATCAATCGCGCTCCTCTCTCCTATTGAGATTGTAAGCATGTCGTGGACGTCACCCATTTTTTCTTCCATGGGGGCGTGGTCGACTTTTTCCTCGTTTATTTGAGCAAATTGAGATTTCGCGCTTGGCGGTATCGCTATACACGGCGATTGGACCATAATATAAAAAATTACCTTTGAGGTCGGACTCTGTCTTTAAAAGCAGCGTTCTCGATAAAATCGGTTGTTGTGCTATCCCCATGGAATGGTAGATCTGGCCATCACAAAAATGAAAATAAGTAAAAACTGGAGAAAAAAACGCTTAGGAACAAGTCATTGCTTGGTGTCCTACCGCCCCCAATTATCGAGATTTGTGTAAAAGCCTGTTTTTCAACTTTTATTTTGCTTCTAAAGTAATTTCTAAACATTTCTGGAGACTACTGATTACTTTAACAGCAAAATAAAAGGCGGATAAGCAAGCATTAGAGGAAATCGCGTTAATTAGGGGGCCGACCGACACCTGTAATTAGCCGTAATACCTTGTTTTTAAGCTTTTTTTCCAGCGATATTCTGGATTTTCATCCTATTTTTACTTTTGTGATGGCCAAATCTACAGTGTCCTGAAAAGAGCTCGAAAGTCGTTTTTATCGCGAACCCTGTCTTCAAGGATCACTTGTTCGATTCAAAACTCTTATGTACTGCAATTGGGCAAAACTTTTGCCGCACCCATGTCTTTATCGTATGAGCACGTCACCCAGTAACAGAAGCTCCTGCAACTGATAGGCAAAACTTTTGTCACACCTACGTCGTTATCGCGGTAGCTTGTGTTCCTACTACTGTACATGAAAGCTTGCCCCGAAACGGTCGTAGCGTTTGTGGTTCTTTCGATATGAGGAGTCTACCATAACTGGGATACCCTACGTGTCACAGTCCGCTGTAGGGAGGTCACAGTCCGCAGTAGGGAGGGTAACTCCTCTGCAGTCGCAAACATCATCATCGCTACGATGAGGAGGCTTTCCTCGCTGCGGAGCATGGGCGAGATCCACTCAGCTGCCAAATATTATCCGTAGTGACTCGGGGACACTTTCCAGGGTCGGTCCCAAGGGTACAAGTGGGCTCTATATGAGATGGGGCACCTTATACATGCGCTGCTCGGCCGAGAAGCACTTTATCAATTGTAGAACATTAGAACGATGTGTCTAATGGGGAGCATTGTGGCGCTGTTCTCGTCCGAACCACCTTGTAGTCGTTATGAAAGCATAGCTAACGTTCTCATTTGTCCTACTGGACGAGCACATGGCAGTATGGCCGTCCAAGGCACTTTACGGTCGAGTTGAAAGCGTACTGCCGTTGTATCGGACCCAGCGCTGCATGACTTGAGAATATACGCCGTCTGAAGATTTCCTCAACCGGTATTTTTATGAGTTCAGTTATAGCCATTCTCCCTCATTCTGAGCCGGTCGAAGCAAAGCTTATTGGGTTTATCTCGTCAGAATCTCCTTATCGCTGTAATATTTCACCATGACCAAACGCCGCAGCTTACTCCGCCCGGGCTCATCCGACCCAGATAGGCTTTACCCACATTGTGCAGTGCGGGATTGGAGGAGTGCTTGCTGGGCAGTACACCGTGAGATCTTCGCTCGTGGTCTTCTTAAAAAAGCCTTCTTGATCTGGCCTTTCCTGAGTGTCAAGGACACAAAATCGTACAGGAAATGACGCTGTTTGCGATGGTTTCTAGGCCCAGTTTACAGAGGAGGAGCTGAAGCGATTTCGACGCAATGCGAGCGACGGAAATCTGCCACGTTTACTCCGTTGTTTGAGCGCGTTTATGCTTAGCTTCCAAGAGTTTCATGACATTCAGGGTTCTTAGGCCTCCTCATTCCTTTTGTTTTGAATGAGCTTGCTTTGCCCATATTTTTATTCTAGTCAGTCAGAGCAAGTCTAGGCAACAGAAAATAAATGAGGAGAGAAACCTGCCAAATTCCATATGTCATGTATCTATTTCTCGGAAACGAGCTCTCACGTTGGCGTGAACACGGCTTCGCGTCGTCTATCTCTGGCAATTGAGGGCGTCGACGCGCCAGAAATTTGGGTGCATTGATTATAGCGCGCGCCTACCCCACTCCGATTTTCTGGCCAAAGCTCGAATCGGGCGACGCGCGGGGGCAAAAATAGTGGCGTCGCGTTGGTTGTGCAGTTTGTTCCTGCACACAATGTTTTTAACAACACAGCAAAAAAAGCCTTCTGAACAGTTGCTGTTCCACACAATCTCTACACCGTCGCATTGGATATTGTATTCATTTATCTTCTGTTTTCCCCTCATACTATCGTCTGTGATTTCCTGCGGTTTCTATCCTATACAGTATTGCTTGATTTAGGGTATTCGGCGTGCTCTTCACAGATGCATTCAGATTCATCGCTCTGTCTACAGAACAGTTCTAATTCTATTCGGAGGTTAAGCTTAGAGTTTTATTTTGAAAAACATATGCAAAACAGAAAGACAAAAAATAGTGCACTCAATATGTTCAACGATCCTTCACTGACCCTACCTTGATGCGATGTGTCGCTGTATTACCAGTGGGTAATCCTGTCACCCTTTGCCAATGGGAACGATGCCTCCACACATAGAGCTAAAACTACCCCAACAAGAATTGCTTCATCCACCTTATCCACCGTCATATCCTTTTCTAGCCTAATTTAAACCAGAACTGGTCTGAACATGCCACAAAATTTCAAACTTTAGCACCTCATGGGAAGGAGAAACACTGTAAAGCACGCTAAATTCAAGTAACAATATCAGTCGTGTGTTTTAACTCAACTTTACTACTTTCAGTAGGTGATGTGCCTGTAATTTTCAAAGCTATGAATCTAAGAGTAAGATGTGGTCATTTCCCTACAGCGAAACGGGGACGCTCGATAACTTTGTAGCACGTACGTAATAATTTTATGAACTTTTTGAGCAACACATTACCAATGTCGAATTTCTTCTGTTCTTCAAATACATACCCGTATCAAAAAAAAAACATTTTTAGGCAATATGTGAGCTCGTACACGCAGGAAGTCAAAAAACGTTTTTTGATGGGCTACTCCTTATGTAAGTGCTGATTTTGCTTTGTGATGTCTTGTCTATAGTGTTCACTTTCACGTTGGTTAACTTTCAATTTACTTACAGTACTGGGAGCGATTGTACCACAAACACAAAGATGGCCAAGCCCTGCCCAGCTTCTGGTGGATTGTAAGTGAAGCAAATACTCACGACATCGGCGTTTCCATTTTTATTCTTATCAAATACGTGTTCAATCACTCAGGTAATGGTGTGATTGTTTTTGTATTTTTTCCATTTGTCGCCATTCCTTCCTCCGTTTCCATGACACGCGATTCCTATTTTTTTACTGTGAACCGTGATTCTGTTAATTAAAATGCTGCTTGCTAATATTCCCATAGAAGCTCATTGTGACATCCATTCCCTATTCATTAATTCTGATGAATGTAATTTTGTGATTCTTTGCCGTGCAGGTTTGATAAACGGTGAAACTGGTTTATTAGTGGCCTGACGTTTCGAACAAATCGTCGTTTTCGAAGGCCTGAAAGTGCTAAAAACTTTAACACAGGACAGCTTCTGGACCGCCTGCGCTGTTTAAGGGATCAACAGAACTGTGTTATCGAATCTTTCGATGTAAACGCGCTCTACACAAACGTGGATAATGGAGACGCGCTCCAGGCTCTATCTGGAATGCTGGACGAGCACACAGACATCGCGACGTTTGGCTTGAGTAAGGGCCACATCTTGACGCTAGTGAAGGAGTGCCTGAATTGCAATATTTTCAAGTGGAATGGAACCTACTATGCTCAGGTCAGAGGGCTCGCAATGGGACAACGACTGGCACCTGTTTTGGCGGTGTGCTTCATGAGCAAAGTAGAAGAGCCAGTGCTATCCCGGCAACCTATCCTGTACTGTAGGTACATCGAAGATTGCTGCGTGGTCACGTCAACTCAAGACTGAAATGGATGAGCTGTTTTGATATTCTCAATCAACGATCGCAGCACATACGCTTCACCAGAGAAGCCCTCACGACGGATGGCTTCCTTTCCTGAATACGCAAATAAGTGTGACTGCTGGTGCATACAGAGTGAAATGGTATCGCAAGGAAACACTCCAAGAACATCGTCATTCACGCAACATCTGCGCACCCTGGAGCCGTGAAATGCGCCGTGATTCGGAACATGTTCAGAACTGCCAATCAAGTCTGTACGGGAGACGAAGAGCGAGAAGAGTCGCGCAGACTGGCTGGTGCTATTACTCGTCTGAATGGATATACTGCGCAGCGACGGGACCGTGGCAGAAGAGTGAGGCTCCCGAATCGAATTGACAACAAAGTGCCTCTGCAGCTACCGTTCTTTTCCGACAGAGTGAGTGCAGCTATACGGCAATGTATTGCGCGTGCGGACCTCAGCGATGATGTGGCTCTCATAAACATCCCTCGGGATAACATAAAGAGGCAACTTGAACGCAACCGGCTCCTCCACCGCACTTGCGACACGGAAGAATTGCACAGTATGTCCAAACGGAGCAGAATGCGATTGCTTATTGCTCGGGGTCAGCTGCCAGCTTCAGTGCACGTCCTGCTGCGAGAGCTACATAGTGGAAACGGGAAGAATGCTGAACATTCGTGTCAAGGAGCTCCTAGCAGGAAAGCGGTGCAAGAATACATTAACTCCTTGGAAAACACAGGCAAGAAGAGCATGGTGGAGTTGATTTTGACATCAAATGCACGATTCTAAGTCGTGAGGAGGATATTGGAGCGAGGAAAGCACTGGAGGCCTTCTATATCATGTCCCGCTCCCCAGACTCAATAATAGAAATGAGTGCATTTCCATTACTAGTGACTTCCTACCATTCATACCGCTGTGCCAGCTATAGCACGATCAGCCGTGTATGACCAGGCGGGTTCACTTGTCTCCTGGCTTGCGGTCTATCTGGTCGATACGGGAGCTCGTCGTTGGTGGAACTGGCGTGGGTGGGTTTCTGTGCTGATTTCGGTGGCTTACTCAAGTTTTTGGGGCTTGTTGAACTTGTCGTAGAGGGAGAAGCGCTTGATGGAGCAACTCACAGGTCACTAAAGTTTTTAGCACTTTCAGGCCTTCGAAAACGACGATTTGTTCGAAACGTCAGGCCACTAATAAACCAGTTTCACCGTTTATCAAACCTGCACGGCAAAGAATCACAAAAGTACGTTCAACTCATGCCCAGGTTTCAAGACAGCCAAACATGGAATCTCTGATGAATGTAACTATATTGAGACCTAAGTAGGTATATAAGTGATTTCTGGTGAGCCTTCGATTTCGATTGTCATCATCAGCGGAGCGGTGGGCCTCGGTGAACTATAACTGGTGGTAAATTTGCTTTGATGAAGGAGCGATCGTTCGCAGCTGGTGATGAGCGACATCGAGAGTCCTTTAAAGATGACCAAGACCATAGTATGAATAGGTATACATACACATTATAGCGAATAAGTAGCAAATGTTCCTTTATAATTATTGTGAATAGCTGTACATTTCTTCCATCTGCATACATTTGATTTGCCTACTCTAGACCAGTGATTTTTACTATTTCATGTTTTGAGAGCCTTACTCCTGTCTCATTATGGGAATGGCAAATGACCGCCGCAATAATAACCATCTTGTATATTCACCTTTACGCTTATGTACTCATTTTGTATATAATAATAATGCTGATGAGCGAATTGTAGTGAACATTTGAAAGCGTTTTCAAGTGGACAATAAAGAATCAATTATGTTTTTTTTAATTTATAGCAGCAAATTGAGCTCGAGAATTAAAGTGAATGGAGAGCAATATTGCAGTTCATCGTGAATGCACCCGTGCAGACACCATGAACTGCAATATTGCAATATTCACGAAATGCAGCAATTTGAAATGGCTAGGTTACTAGCTTACGGCGGATTCAGAATCGTGGGTCACCCGCGATGGCCGCTGGGATGCTCCGCAAATATCGGGTCTCCCGCGCTACCATGGCGTTTCGGATGTCCCGCGGGACCTTTATGGGACGACGCCTGGGAGCAGATTCGGATGACACCGCAATTGGTCGTCGCGTCGACGCCCTCAATTGCCAGAGATGCGCCGGACTCGGACGGTCCACGCCAGCTTGACGAGTCTTGAGAGATTTCGCGCTCCAGTTTGATGACCGGTGCGCAGCCGCAACAGACTTTGGCAAACAATTTTCTTTTCTTGCAAATTTTTCGCAAAACTTGATTCCTTTTATATTTTCTCAAATCTCCATTGCTGTATTTTTCTTCTCGTACCGTTATGTCAATTATTGTTAAGTCGCTAATATTCATCCATGTATTCTTGGTTTCAGTCGAATCTATTTTTCGTTTTTGGTGAGAATAGAAAATTCACTCGATTTTGTGAAAGCGGTTGAGACCGAAGAGTGGACGAAAATTTTATGGGAGGGGGTGCTAAAAACGCGAACATTTCTCTTCAAAAACGGGCTTAGGGATCTCGGCTTGTGCTAAAATTCGACTACGTACGGTGAAATTGGAAACGGGCCCGCTGTTTCACCTTTTTTACGCTGCTGTACGTGAAAAATGTTTTTGAGCAGAGAATGTGGTGACTTTGCTAAACTCACGTTACTGGGGAGTATTATGGCTCCCGTAAGACTGCTTCTGCGAGTATTGTGGCTCGCGGGAAGATTTATTAGCGAATGGCACACGGTGGTGCGACAGTAGGTAGAATGCTGTACAACATGGGAGTGTCCTCTTACTATTATCGGCGAGGACACGCCCAGCATCTGTTACGATATTACAAGAATATTAACAAGTACCATAGGCGGCAAGATAACAGTAATGCCGACCAGGATTGATATACATTATGGGCCACTTCTGGCGGTTTTGGTAGATTACCAGAACAGAGAAGGCGCACAAAAAATGCGTTGCATTTCCCTGGTTCGGAAGCGCTGTCTGTAAAAGATTTTCGCTGTGAATTGTTTTTACTGTGATCGCTGGGTTTTAGTACTGTATTTTTCTAATATTTCGTATACAGGATTCAGTGAACCGGAGAGGAGCACATGTTAACGTACTAACAGCACGTCGTACGAGTAAAACAATATGATAGCCTTCGATGAACAAGAAGCCGAAGCTATACTAGACACCCTATGTCAGCTGTACAAGGTAAGTTTATCGTCTATTTCGGGGCTAAAATCATTAGGTCCTCCGTGTGCGAAGCAAGAGCAGAGACCATGAGAAAGCGTTTGGGAAAGGAAGACGCAGCAGTTATGCAAGTAACTGCCGAAACAGAGGATATTTAGTTTTGGTTGTGTGGCTGCAGTCGTAGCTTGCCGGAAAAGGTGTACAGCTTGCGGATTAACCCGGAAATTTTCAGGGAGAACTGAAAAAAGTCAGTGCCACGAAACCTGGTAACGGAAAGAATCGTAATGCACAGGCGCGATTCAGTTTCATCCCAATGGCGAAAAAGATTTTCGACCCGGTAGCTCCGTCAAAGGTGAACTATTTTCTCTGCTCAATCATGCATAAAGTTGAAGTTGTATAAAGAATAACGCTATGTTGAGGTTTAGGTTCCTTCGTTGTATTTGGCGTTATTCGATTGTGTACCAAAGTATCTATCCACTCATGGTTCAGCTTTGTTTGAAAATGGTACTGGTACAATGTTGTCATTCAGCGTTGAAGAGTTGTTGATGAACGTGGGTTCCCTTTACAATCCATGTATACAAGTGATTTCTTCAAGTAATTAACCAGTTCTGTTGAAAAGCCTGCTAAAACTGGGCCGTAAATAGCTCTGTGCGGCCCCAAAACTAGGATGATATATACCCCACCAACAATGAAGTGGGTGTGACGGGCATAGCTCATACATGTTTTGGGGCCGTTTAGGGCTATTGGTAGCTCGTTTTTAACCGTTTTTCGGCATTATTGTTGCAATGGACTTTGGAGCTCACAGTTCATAGCGAAAACTCGAAAACCGTTTCTTCAGTGTACACTGCCTTCAAAGCTGTCTATAAACGAGATTTTCTGACGGTTCATTTGCTAAATTGAGAGAGAGCCGTTTATGTAGGTGTGATGTCGTTAGTTTTCAACGGAGTAGTTGAGTTTCGACCAGACTAGTCCATTTCTCGGACTCCGTAGTCACAAATATTCTGTGGCCTAAGCATCATGTAACTTGGAGGTATACTGGGGTTCTGAACTTGACAATTTCGTCCGTTTTCGACTATTTATTGGAAATTAATTCGATAACGTGGTGGTAAAGGGTGCAACCTCTGGTTTCTAACATGGAGCGGAGAACTAGAATTTTCACGAATTCTAACATGGGTGCGATGTTTTCTCGACCCTCTCAGATGCCTAAATCAGCTCCCAATTGTTTAGTTTTTCGGAAGTGTGCTACGGTTTATGTAGTACGTTGATGTTGTAGAATCAGCTGTGATTTGTCTTGGGGCTTCAATATAATTATTTCGAATCCAGTATCTTGTTTTTTTTTTCGAATTTTAAAATGATTACTGTAGATTCAATGACGCTTAGATACCGTAGCCTTCTTTAATCCTTCGGAATGCGGAGTTTCAATTCAATCGAAGATGTTTACGAAATTACGTACGCCTAGACCTCGATTTTGCGTTTGGCACCGCGAGGAATTTCTGTGAGGTGAGCTTCGGAGACAAATTCTGATCGCTGGAGTCGAAAAGGTGAAATATCAAATTTTGGTTCTCTCGAACATTCACTCGCTGAATAATTTGAGGTACTATCCTAGCTGCAATGCAGACAGATTGAATACAATTCTTACCTTTGTATTTTAGGGGTCCTTTATACTACCGCCGCCGAGCGGCGCGGTAGGGCATTTCTTCAATATTGATCACGCGGTGCGATCGATATTATAGAATTGCACTGTTTCGCGCCTCTCTGAGGCGGAAGTGTAAATGACCCCCTACTGTCGATCGTGCCGCGCCGCATGATCAATGTCACAGCAGTGCGACGTATTCTACGGAGCCTAGAAAGCCTAATTCTCCCGGCGCTCGCCTCGCCCTGTGCGTCGCGTTCAATGTGATTAAAGCGCGTTTGCTCGCTATAACACACACTGATGAACTGCACTGTTACCCTAACAAAGATTTGAATGGACTTCTCGACATACTATTCCTTCTTCTATGATGCGAGAAATCTTGAAGGGAGTATTGCGAGTGCTGAGCCCCGATTTTCACGAAGAACAGCTTTTTGTCGCAAACCCCAAGTCACAGGATGACGCGAAATACTCCGTTATTATGTGTTTAAGCATATTACTAAAATTTTTTACAATTTTCGTAGGCATCTGATCGTACCTGCCATTTATGCTTCGATAAGATCGTCCGCTATTACATAATCAACGCCCAAGCGCGCTTGAATCATGCTTCCCGCGACGCGCGGAGTCCGGTGAGCGCCGGGAGAAATAGGTTTTCTAGGCTCCGTAGAATACGTCCAGAAGTGCACCGTGCTGCAGTGCTTGACGGTGGAAGTATAAACAACGCCCTAGATGTACCGAAATATACGAAGAAAAACAAGCGCCGTATCCAAATGTTTTTTTTGATTTGCGAGCATGTTCAATATCGTGAAGATAGATTTTTTGAGGGCCGTCTCTCATTTATCAATGAATATTTTTGTTAGGTCATCATCCCGTACCAATTACCGCATTCAGTGAAGGCTCCACAATCAGCAGAATCTTCGTCGAACAATAAAAAAGGTTCGAAAGGAGTGAGTTGTTTTTCAATTTCCTCAATCACCAAGTTCGGTCTTGGAGCAGCAGCGAGCCTTAGTTAGACTACAGGATTGTTTTTTTTTTCACAAACGCGTGAAGAGTTTTCACTATTGCTTATATTCCTGTTCAGACCCATTATATCCAAACTCCTGCACGTGTAAGGCTGGAAATAGATCATTCTGTCCAGCTCATCCGCCGTTTTCTTCCAGTCAAGTTGCCGATTGAGGTCAGTGATTTTGAGCAGTTTATTTTTACTTGTTTTCCACATGTATGCCCAGAGCGTCGAAAAATGTGACAGAAATTAAACTTCAAGCTTTTTTCAAAAGAGCTTTCAAAAGAGCTTTTTTCTTAAAAATCCTATGAAGACACTTCTCTGAAATTCGGAGTTCTTGCTTAAAGGCACAGTTCAACCTCAGGAGTAAAATTTGAGATTATACACCGCCGAGAGTAGCAACCCTGTCGAGCGCGAGATCCCAATCCGATCAAATAGGTGAGAAATTTTAGGGAAATGTCAATCCCACCCACAATGCACCAAAAGCCTAACCGCGCATATCGCCCCGGAAAAGGAACTAAGAGCACTGCTTTTGTACAGTTTCATTGAAGCATCGCCGCACAAAACATTTTTTCCGTTTGCAAAGATTTTGGTTCTCTATTTGGGGCAAAACGCTTGATTATGTTTTTAGGGTAATGGGGGCAGTGCCGGCTTTTTCGTTGTAGTTTCTCACTTATTTGATCGAATTAGATTTCGCGCTCTGCAGGGATGCTATTCACGGTGGGCGGACTACAATATCACAGTTTACCCTAAGGTTGGACTGTGCCTTTAATTCAAGTCAATCAAATCAGGTCAAATAAATAGTTGTACAAGCTCACAAAACAGTTATACGAGTATTTTATTTGTATGCATACACTTCTGGTGTAGTAGAAAACCACGGGAACTGAACGAAGTATCTCGAATCGGTTGCTGAAATCACTAGCTGGGTATTCCTCGGAACCGCTAGTCCTGCTCTGGTGCCAGGCTTCGCGATCCCGTTGGTAATCATATCGCATGCTCTTCCGTTTTTTTTCTACCATCGTTATTCCACCTCTATAAGATTTTCTAAGTCTCAAGCTTGGGCCTCATTTAATGCATCACGTGATCTTTTTCTTCTTCTTATCGGCCACATAGAGCTTCTCCTTATAGGTGTAAAAAGGCAGCCACATCGCACGGGTTCGTGCACATATCCATAACTGTTAGAGAAGTCGGCCTCACAGGACATGAAAATAAATGAAATGAATCGTGCCCTGGATTGTGGCAGTCAGGACATTCGTCGGGAATCGACGAGTCGATCTTATGGACGAAGGCCTTGAGGTGTGAGGAGTGTCCACATCGTAGACCTGCCAGGATGACGCGTGTACGTCTGGGTAGGTCCGTTTCGCTGTCATCGATCGGTGGTGGCACGTCACCAAGAATTGGATTTAGGGGAGCACTGGAGAGGTATTCTCTGACGAATCGGGTGTCCTCCATTTGCAGTAGTCTGACGCGATTGAGCTCCGACGTCGCTCAACGTTGACGATCCAAGACAGAGACTGCAGCATGAAGTGGCGAGCGAATATGTCGGAAATGGGGACCAGACAGTAATGGGAAATTAGGGTGTGTGGAATTCCTTAGAATGCCAACATGGAACTGCTGCGACTGGAGTTCACAATGCTGCTTTACAGGAAGCAGCGAACACTCTTGATGTAGATGAGATACCGGTGTGGATCTAGGGCATCCAGTGATCACGCGTAGAGCAGTGTTCTGTGCGTGGTGAAGCTTGCTTCAAGAGGCTTCCGACACGTGTGTTGACCATATTGGGGCTCCATATTCCAGCACCGGCTGCACCATAGCCCTGCAGGTGGTTCGCAAAATTTCCTTAGAGCTGCCCCATGTAGTGCCTGCCAGCGAACGTAGAATGTTGTTACGTGTGTTGGCAGCAGCAGCTCGAATACGTGTGTTTTCGTGAAAACGCAGTGACGGGTCCAGGAATACGCCAAGTAGACGAGGGTGTTTTGATAAGGGCAGCATATTTCCTTCCCAAAGAATCCTGGGATGCAGCTTGTGTTCGGCAGTTGCCGTAGTGCACAAAGTGACGCTGGACTTGGTAGGAGAGACCTTTAGCTGCTTCGATTCAAGGAACTTGGCGAGACTGCCGAGGTATTTATTCATCTCAGCAGTGGCTCGATCGATGAGAGGGTCAGTACAAATAATAGTGATGTTATCCGCATATAGACATAAGTGGATGTTTGACGACGGCTTCGGCACATCAGACAGATACAAAGAAAACGGGCTGGGAGATAAAACTCATCCTTGTGGAACGCCTGCCTTCAGGGGCACAGACTTCGACAAGTGTCCATCAAATTTCACACGAATGGAACGATTTTTGACAAAGTTATCGGTCCATCTTTTGCACCAGTCGGGAATAGTAGAGTCCAGGATCGATTTGGACAGCAGCGGGATACTGACATTATCGAAGGCAGCAGTTAAGTCAACTGCCACGACTATGCTTCTACCAGCTGGAGGTTTCATGTTGAAGCCAGCAATTATGTGTTCTGTGATGGACGTGAGTGCCGTAATGGTAGAGTGGGCCTTCTTGAAGCCATGTTGATGCACGTTATGTCGTAGTGCTTCTTGGAGGTGCGGGTTGATGAATTTCTCCGCTAACTTAGCAATAGGGGACAAAAGGGAGATGGGTCGATGCGAAGTTGCTTGATCTTCTGGTTTTCCAGGCTTGAGGATCGGTAGAACAATTGCTTGCTTCCATCTAGCGGGGATGACACCTGTGCTGAATGACGAGTAGACTAGGTCACAAAGTAATTCAAGGAACTCTTCCGGCAAGTGCTTGAGATGGACGGCTGACACACCGTCGGGCCCCTCGGCTCGCGAGTTCTTCATGGACTTGATGAGGGAAGACATCTCAGAGGCAGTTATGGCAGGTACATTCTGTCGGCTGAGCTTCCTTATAGACCGGAGAGTGAGCCTGTTGGAACGATCACGGCGGGATGTCGCTGAAGCAAAGTGCTTTCCAAGTCGACATGCAGCCTTAAATGCGGACTCGAATTTCCCTGAAGGGAACTCAAGCATGTTGCGCTCCGCTGCCAATTTCTTCCCAGATAACCGCTTAAGAATGCTCCAGGTCTTCTTTGCATCAGTGGAGAAATTCAAGGATTCTGTGAACTCCATCCAACGCATCCGCTTGTAATCATTCAGCATTTTGGTGATCTCATCAGACAGTCGTTGAATGCTGAGTCGTTGAATGCTGGGATCTGCAGGATCAGCTCGGCGCTTCTCGTCCCGTAATTCGATCAGCTCCAGGACATCTTTGGGAACGTTAGGGTGAAACGTTCTAACGCGCCCTGTAGGAATTGCATTTCTGGAGGCGTTACATATGGCATCAACAATGAACTTGTCCTTCTCATGAACGGAGCCGGTTAGCGGATAGCAGGCTACCCGACTGAGTAACACCTCTTTAAACATGACCCAGTTGGCCTTACGGTAGTTGGTGTACAATTTGCTACGAGAGCCTATGAAAGGTGCCAGGTGACTGTTGAGAGACAAATCCAATGAAACACATATGGGTACATGATCACTGGCCATAGCTATAGCGGTGGACCAGTTACAGGAAGCAGCAAGAGAAGATGATACAAAAGTGACATCCGGAGAGAACGGCCTGCTCGTGGAAGGAAGGCGAGTGGAGGCGTCCTCGTTAATGGCAACAAGATCACAATCCTCAGCAAAAAGCTCAAGTATTTCCCCTCTGTCATCGGGATCTACAAAGGAGAACCAGGATGTGGAGTGAGCATTAAAATTGCCAGCCATGACAACAGAAGACGATGGGAGGGCAGTATGCACAGATTGCAAAAATGGAGTGGGGTCAAACGAATTGGGACATGAGGAGGTTGGGGGAATATAAATATTAACAATATCTATAGGGCAACTTTGCAATACAACCTGAACACCAATACATTCTACAACATCATCAATAGGGAGAGCTATAAGATGAGAAGGTACAGAGGTTTTTACAAACGTAGAGACACCTCCAACATGAGATGTGCGAGGGAGGTGGTAAGACGTATAACCGGGGAGGCGGGGTAGGGAGGATGTTGGGCTAAGTTTAGTCTCTTGAAGGAGAATGACATCTGGACGAAAGCGTTCAATGTACAATGTGAGCTCAGCAAGTTTGGCACGCAGGCCATTGATATTGAGTTGAAAAATGTCTAGACTATGAAGAGGAATATTAGGGGGAGAGTTAGAGCAAGAATTACAACAATGAGCATCAGTCAGTGTAGTCATTATAGCTGGTTAACCCCGAACACTTGAGATGTACCCAGCCGAGGCAACCACCGCACTGGACGCTTGCATGTTGAGCCGAAAATCCACAATGACAACAGGGATATCGCGGAGTCTTGCTGCGTGGCCCTGGGTTCCTCTCAATGCCGGCTCGCAACAGTAGAATGCGAAGGAGTGCGGCAGCCAGCCATTCACACTCCCATACAGAAAAAAACTCCTCGTGAAGTTGTTGATGCCCGTTTGATGAGTCTCCTTGATCTTGGTAGTCGACTCCACTGATCCACCACGCGTAGGTTGAGCATCTCGGATCCATCACGTGATATCGTGATCAGGGCTGTACGGAAATATTTCCCATGATTTTCAGAAAACGGAAGAAAAGTGAGCAAAATGCACCGGGAACGGAAGAGATCAACAAGATTATGGGTATCCTCATTTCCACGTTTCTTCGCTGCTCATGGTCTGCAGCTCTCATTCGATAGCCTATGGTTTGAGGCAGTGTACTAATAAATATTTAAACTTTTTAAAATCACTATGAGGCATTCCACGGTTTCGAATCCTTGCTCCGGAAAAAATTCGAAAAGTTAGTTTCGAAAATTAGTATATAGTCTGTACCCGGTGTAGATAAACGCGAACGGCCGCGTGGCGTGTTTAAGGCTGATCAGAGTTCAACCTTCGGATTCCCGCCGGCGACTTTTTAGACTTTACTTTAAACCTTAATTGCCCACCGAAAAAAAATACGACACAAATAATTCAAAAAAGAGAAGAAAACTCCTTGGCGAGAATAGGAAAGTTTAATTGTGATCTGCCTCTCGCGCTCAGTCCCACTTCCCGTGTCCACCTTCACCTGTCTCCGCCCAGAAACCTTTCTGGAGGACAGGCTGTACGTTCGAAAGATCGAGTCTCGATTTTTATTGCTGTTGTGGAGGCTAAGGAACGAATAAGAGGACTTTAGCGGAGAGCTTCTCAAAAATGATTGGTTTCGGCGACTAAAAAGCGTACCCTAAACCCTAAAGCGTTCGGATTCTTGCCTTTCCTATTTTGTGTCATGATTCTAGAGAGGAGCGTTTTCAGAGAGCCCCGATTCTTGTTGAGGATCTCAGCCAGGCTCAGATATTCGATTGAACACAAGACTTCGAAAGCGATTTTCAGCCTCTTATAATGCTTTCGTATACCCTTTCCTAGACCCCCTACTATTACCCGCGTAGCGCTATTTTCTTTCGTTTCTGGACCCAAAAAGTCGGAAGCGGAACGCAATAGCCCAAAAACAACGAGAAAGCGGAATTGGAAACGGAGCAATTCCACACAGCCCTGATCGTGATCTCTTTCTAAAAATAAAGATTGCTGCTTAGGTACCAATTCTAAGCTTAATCAAATGTGTATACATATAAGAAAACCCGTATTCAGACTAACTCCTTCCCGATTTGCACAGGTTGGGTTTGCACCCTCGTCCCGGTTCAAGCGGCCGGTTTTTAGGAGCTCAGCTTAACTACGATCCCTCTTGATAACCAAAAACTTAGAATTTTTTAACGTTCCCCATTCGAAATATGCATTTCTGGCTGGAAAGACCGTGACCCCCATCTAAAATTTCCGTTTTTGGGTCTGAATTCTTCACGATACATTTCACCATCCGTTAAGAAATTATGCATCCATGCTTCAATCTGTGCTCCATGCTACTCGAACGAGCGAAAACCATTTCCGGATGAATCCACTATCACGTATCATATTGCACTTGCTTGGTAAGTCAATAAAGCACCGACAGTGTGGAAGGCTCCGGTAATTTGGCTAGGCACGACAGATCTCGCTCTCAAGTGGTGCGTGGCGAGCGCACGTCGACTGTGGAATTCGTTCATGTTGGACCTCGAAACCTTGCACTGTAATTTGAGTTCACGAGACTTGGTGCATTTCAGACAAAGATCTGGAGGCAGGTTCGATATATTCTCGTTCCTTCAAATAATCGGGAGAAACTACTTCAGTTATTACCGGAAATAAGTGCGGCTTATACGAGCGGAACAATAAGGTTTGTATGTGCTCTTTCGTTCTCGAAGGTACAATCCAAGGTCGAAATCGATTTCCATTTATTCTTCTACTCATAGTGAAGAGAATAGCGTGATGATTTCTGATAGCCCTTTCAAACTTGCCTGAAATTTGTCAGCGGTGACAAGTAATGCCTTGCAAAGATTTTGACCCCCCGAGGAGACGTTTTCTTGCTCAAAATTGCTCACTTTGGTTGAAAGGCGATGTTTCGAAATCCTGTTTTTTTCAGTTTCGCGGCCTTAACTTTTATGATGAGAGATGATGTGTTATCTGAGTTTGTCGAGGAGCCGGACGCCGTGCTTCATGCTCTTTATCTCGGTCCGCTAGGTGCGCCGACAGTTGAGGTTTATATATTCGTCTTTGATAAAAGGTTTTCGGTTGACGCGTTAGTGCACACAGTTTTGGTGTTCACGCTATTCCTTTAATCTGTGAAGCAGAGCTGGAGCCAGGGTTAGGCTCACGCTTTGATGATCTCGGTTCGCCAAATTTTCTATCCATCCGGAGGGCAAGCTCACGATCCATCTGGAGGCCGCATAAATTTTCTAGCTGGAGGGAGGAAAGTCAGGAGTTTAATAGAACCGCATCTTTTGCGAACCGATCAAAGCGCCGTGCGTAAAGGTCTCGGCATAGTGGCGAATCCGCGAGCGAATGAGCGATGGTGAAGGGTGAGGAGCGCTACGCAGTGCGGTCACGTGCGCGGTCAAACTGCGTAGCGCTCCCCACCCTTCATCATTGCGCTCGCAGATCTTTTGTCGTGTCTTGAATCAGCTTCCTATTCTCTTCTCCTGCAGCTGCACTTATCGTTCGAGATATTTGTAATCTGTGTTACTATCCTTTTTTGCAGGTACGTAAGCTGTCACTAGTTCGTGTAGGTGGTAAGGATCCAAAATTGATGAGGTCCGACAACATGTGTTTAAACGTTGCCGAGCATACAGGCCATAAAACGGCCAATGTCTCACCGTCGACTGCGTACCACGTGCTGCGCGACCGCACGTGCGTCGGAAGCAGACGAGTTTTGGCCGCCGCGCGATGAGTTTCGCACGCGCGGCGGCGCCTGAAACGTCGCGCGGCGGCTAAAACTCGTCGCGCGGCAGGCAAAACCCGTCTGCGACGCGCGTGCGGTCGCGCAGCGCGTGGTACGCAGTCGACGGTGAGACATTGGCCGTTTTATGGCCTGTACTCTCTATTTTAAGCAAAGTTGTTCTACAATCAGCCGAAAGAAAGAGTCATGATGTGCTTACCAGGGCTGTGCGTTTTAACGTTAACGTGTGAGCGCAATAACTGGTCAACGCGGTTCTTTTAAAAAAATGAACGATTAACGCTTAAAGCCACAGTCCAAGCTCAGAATCGATTTTTCATTTTTCTGCCTGTCTTGGAGAAAATTTCACGCTGAGCACAATGATGTCTTCAAAATCGCTCAGAACTCATTACGAACCGAGTTACGGCTTCAGAAAATTTTTGAATTAGAACTGGTAGAAGTTCGCGGACGAGTTGTCTCGACCCTATATTTTCTCGTTTTTTCGCAGCCATTATTCTGAAGCAGGTCACAATATAAAGCCAGACACAAAGGAAGAACATAGATTTTGAATAAAACCATATGCACGTCTCTTCCCTAGTGAGGTCGGAAACCTGCCAGCGGGCGGCGCCCATTTTTTCTTTCAACGGGGCGTGGTCGACTTTTTCCTAGCTTTTTCTTGCTTATTTGAGCGAATTGAGATCCCGCGTTTGGCAGGGTTGCTATAGACGGCGACCGGATCAAAATATCCAAAATTAACTCTGAGGTTGGACTGTGCCTTTAACGAAAAAGTCTTAAAATCACGTCAACTCGAGTTCGTTAATTGCAGTGGAAAGCCCTGCACGTCGCGTCGGCTTGCGGTGCGGTCAATTTTCGCTTGCTGTGAAATGTATCGCTGACCTCAGTGTTTCCCATTCCGTTGTTTATCTATGATAGTTATTTCTTTTCAATATCGAAGAATTCGAATTCGTGTTCAAAAAGGAAATATGAGGCCTGATCTACCCCTTTGCGGTTGAGTAAGTTATCAAATGAGGGTTGGGAGCCTGGATTGAAGGCCATCCACTTTCTAACAAGCGGCGCAGGCTCTTTATCAAGTGCACCACGCGGGGCATACTATATAGTTAGGTCCTTGGCTTGTTTCCTCGAGGAAAAAACATTTAAATCTAAGCCGCGGCTAGCACTGGCGATTTACATCTCACCGGCGCCTAGCTGGTAATTACCAGGCAGCCGCCGGTGAGATTGGAATCGCCCGCGCCAACAGCGGTTTAGATTTAAAAGTTTTTTCTTGAGGGAACAAGCCAGAAGTCGATCTCGAATTATTCCAAAAATTGAATATTCAAAAAGGGCCAATTTCCGATTCATCCAAAAAGTCGAATATTCGAAAAAAAAATCTGAAAATGTAAAAGTATATTTTCTACCACGCGTCACGCGCTCTACATAAAGCGCTGCTGATTTTCAAAGACGCGGCGCACGCCCTCATAAAGCGTTAACCGACGTTCTAACGTCGTCATCTGAAGCATTACATACTTTCCATGACGTCCTGTTAACGTCATCTGAGCGTTCACTCACTTTCCACGACGTCCTTGCGTGTCAGCTAAAGCCCTACCTACTTTCCATGACATTATCTGGAGATCCACCCACTCTCGACGACGTCATGATGTGACACATGGAGCCCCACCGCTTACTCGACGTCCTACTGACGTCATTAGAAGGTGCTTATAATTGTCGAATGCCCCATACATAGCGAGAAAATTCGTTGAAAATATAGTGGTAAGTGAATAAACTCGCAAAAAAGCTGCTAGAATTTAAAGTTTTTAGGTTGTTTGTTTTAGTTGAGCTTTTTCATTCTTCGATTTGGGGCGGCGGACAGTGCTGACTCGTGAGCGCATCGGTGAAGTGCTATTGGCGGGTGCACGTTGCGGGAGCAAGGAGAACACAGGTGGCTCTTCATAAATCATCTGAAGCTTAAGGTGTCTTGTCTTGTCGTTGCTATTCTATGACTTCGAATATTAGCTACACTAAAGTCTTGAATCCTGTTTTATCCCAGCTACTGCTATCGTTGAACGACCTACACCATACCACTTTATTGATCACACATTGATTTTGGACCTGACTTTTCCCCATTCTGGACTTTAATTGTTCTTCCACTGTTCTGCGCCTCTTCTTTTTCATTCATTATTCTTGCTAACAATTTCCGCTTATGGCTCAGCTTTCTCATTTATTTCTCATCGACGATTCTGTTCCTCACTGAGGAGCCTCGGCAGAATTGTTTGGTAAGGTTCGTCTGCGGGCAGAGGCGAAACGGACTTTATCAACTTCTTATTCCTCTACATCTTTCTTCTTTTCTCTTAAGGTGTCTTCAAATTATTGTCCGTCCCTAATCTCATTAGATTTGCAAAGTACCAGGTGGTCTCCAGAATTCATATGCTCACTGTGTTCAAGCACATATTTTTATATCGCAATGATATTAATTTTGTGATTCATCGCTTTCTTCCTTAAAAACCCTAAAAAGTTGTTGGTGAAAAAAGGGTGACATTTGACAAAATTGATATCGTCAGATAAGACGCTGCCCGCAATACTCAACTGAGAGGATTGATGACTTAGGGTCGTTGTATAACGAAGGAACGGAAGGAAATATCATTTTACGGAAGCCTTTGAAAATTTGAAGTCCGTCTAATGATCCATACCCTTGAGCCGGCCTGACAGTAGAGGGAAGAGATGGAGGGGCATTTAATGATTCACGGAACTCAAGACTTCCTCTTTATCTTGATGTAAAATACGAAGTAGGCCGTGCTCTCCGAGTAACCATGAGCGCTTTTAGAACATAGGAAGAGCTGAGTTTTCGAGTGGTATGCCACACTTGATCAAAAAATCGCACCCGGACCAGGTAAAATTCTCCGACCTTCATCTGATGCAGACCTTACTGTGCTTCTCTGGGCCAAATTCCGCTCCGCAAATGTGTCTCGACACGCTTTGCGGGCGCACGCGCTCGATTCGGTCGAGTTTCCAGCGCCAAAGCCGACTCGATGGGGCTTTCTTATACAGTTTTCTCCAATTTCTCTTAGTTTCCAGTTTCATAAACCCACCTAGAGTCAACAGATAAGCGGCTTAGCGCGGGAAACTTTCGACTCAGGAGCGTGCGGCCGCAAAGCGTGTCGAGACGCAATTGCGAACCGGAATTTTGCCTAGAGAAGCACAGTACCAACCTACTACTTCAAGGACAGTGAAAAAAAACCAGCACGGCACCGTAGGATTCCGGTTCTCCTTGGCATTTAGAGTTTTCTGCTAACTTCTCATTCTTGCAGTCTGAATCAGTGGGAGGGTAAGAAGGAAGCTAAAATTTTGGGAATTTCTATGTATACGTGCTTGGGTTTTTTTCTTACCGTTTGCTGGGAAAGGGTTGCGTACAAATTTCGCAAGGAAATGCGAAGCATTCCTTGTATTGTGCCCAATTCACACTGTTTACTTGACCTGACTGCTTCTACATCGTCCGTGTCGGTTTTTCAGGTAGCCGCGACGCAGGGTAATGGTTATTGATTGAATTGTATCACGCCACTTGACTGCGCCACGGTTTCATAAGAAAATAGACGGGCCCAAACGCTCGTGAACATGCCTCTTGTGTCTGTAGAGTCTTGTGTCTTACCTTCGTCGGGCACCACGTACTCCACCGACCTTCACTTCTGGACAGGTAAAAGAGGGAGCCTTTGCCTTTTTGGGTGCGTTCCAAGAACGTTCCCACGGCGCCTTGGGGGGGGGGGGCAAACAACCTTCTCATGGACAAATTAGCTTTCCATGGATGCGAACTATAACTGGAAATTGCTCCCACCCTGCCGTGGTTACGTTTTAATGGAAATATTTTGCCTCGGGTACGTTCTTGGAACGCACCCTTGGAGAAATGGTGGTCTCGATGAAGGAATCAAAGTGACCCACATCTATGCAAATCATTTAAAAAATGGGATAGGCGCCATTTTCGGTTTTTCCTCCATAACTCCTTAATCGTTGAAAATCACCTTAGTGAAGGGGTTCTTTCCAGAATCCCCATAAAATTCTGCTACGAATGGTGTTCTCACGTTTGCAAGATACGTTACCGATCTTCCAACCGATTCCTGTTTATGAAATGCATTATTTTCGCTCAACACAGGCTTTCGCTCATAGCTTTTTTAGCCTCAAAGATGGACTTCTGTTGAACTTTGTTTGAATCTCCCTAAAAATTCTGCGTCAAATAGCCTTTTCAAGATGAAAAATATTCTCCCGATCCTTTAGCTATATTTCAATTTGTGAAATACCAAACTTTTGTTCATGACTTTTCAACTTTAAAATATAGCTTTTAGTGAAGGATTCTGCGTCGAATGGTGCATCGGGTTCCTAATTTTAATTTACCCCGTTAGCCAGCTAGGTCGATGGAACCAAGACCCATACTATGTTCCTTTTGTTGCTATGGTGAAATTGAGAGACTCACAGATTTTATGGAGCCTACTGTGGGGCTTTGCTCTCCATCGTCCTGGCTGGCTTATGAAGCTAGCAAAGGTAGGAATCTACTATATCAGGCTGATCGAAAAGTCTTGACAACTTTATTGAGATTTTTCAAATTCATTAGTTCCTTTTCTTGACATTACAATTCAATCAACAATATAGTCTCCCTCATTAACTATGACAGTGGTCCACCTGTCAGGTAGGTCATTGATCCCTTTCTCCTAGAAAGGAGGGGACTGGGAATCGAAGAAGTCACCAATAGCCTTCACAATGGCATCATAATCAGCGAAAGTATTTTTAGCCAGGAATGCCTTTAGGGGACGAAACAGGTGGAAGTCAGAAGGGGCAGGGTTAGAGGAGTAAGGCTGGTGGGGTGCCGTTTGCCAGTTCGCTGGGCGAAGGCCAATTCCTCCAACTGACGTAAGTACATGGCAGCGCTGACCGTCTTCCCTTGAAGAAGCAACTTGTAGTGGAGCATCCCGCGCTTGTCTGAGAAGCAGCACAGCAGTTTGTCTTCCAAGTCCGTATCTCCGTCCTTAAAGCGGGAGATGTAACGGGCCACCGTGCGGTAAAAAACGCTGTTCTCGCCCATTGCAGCGTTGCTGTTGGTGACGGCTTCGGACGCCGAGGAGCCGTGGCGCCACTCGTAGAAGATAAGTAGTCGACGTTGAGGTTGGGTGAGATCCATTGTAGTTACCGTCCCAAACAAGCTCGCGCCCTTATATAGCCCTACCATGGAAGTTTCTAGAAGGTTCTCATTGTTGCACCTGTGTACCAGCAACAACCCCACTTTTCACGATTTTTCTTGGGATAAATTTGTTTTGCTGCCAAGACTTTAATACTATTCGACGCAGGGATTCACGCTGTTACCGAGAATAATCTTCGTCAGACACCTACACTATGGTTCATTTCAAGTGAACTCCTGTTTTCGGCTATCACAGCGCGGAGTGGTGGCTTTTTCGTCGGAACCACCTTATCACTAATTATATTTCGCCGAGGTTCGCCGCTCCGCTGTGATAATCGAAATCCACAGGTCACTAGGGGTTCGCCAGAGTCTATTTTCAGATACCAGATAGTTGTAAGCAAAAATTGGTATTTCCTTCTTCTTTGCAGCCACGTCGAGGGTTCTGTCATAGGTTAGGAACTGGGCGACCAGTAATGGATTTGTCCATAGGTCCATTGTGGTCAGCGTGGTTGGTCTCTCCGGGCAATTAAACAAATGTGCCGTATCGTGGCCGTGGCATCCACAGTCGTCCGATTTGGTGCTGTCAATCTTGCTAACATATGCCATAAGCATAGTAGAGTGACCACAGCGCAGCGATGCCAGGGTGCATCTGGCCCTCCTTCCGAGTTGAGACTCGGAAGTGCAGACCCGCGGCGGCACCACTCCCAGGATGGGATTTACCGCCGCCTTTTCCAGATGACACCGTACGAACTGTGTGTTCCTCGCGCAACGGACGGAGTCGATCTTGCTGTGAATCGTGCCATCTTTGCAGATTGACTTTGCTTGGAGCATCGACGATTGGCTTTCTGATGTCTTTCCCTGACGGGGTTCAGCACTCTCCATGAGGGGTGGTTGTGTTACTTTACGATATTGATTAAAAATTGTTGGGCCTGGAGCTGACAGTCCTCCTTTACTGGCAATAATCGTGTCTCCGCATGCAAGTGCTTGACTGGGGAACTTCTTGCACATCCGGTAGCAATACGAAGTGCGGCATTCTGTACCCGCTGCATATTGGTCCAGGAGGCTCCTGATACCAAGTGCTGCCACATCGGTGCAGCGTACCCCAAGCGGGCTGAAGTATGGCCTTGTATGTCCTGATAATAGTTTCGCTGCCGAGATGTCGTACGTTCGTGCCGTGGCAGTGTGGAGGAAAGAAGATCGCCTCCGTGCAAACCGACGTCAACCCCTCCGAGAAGAGGGTTTTTGTCATGGGAGAGGTGCTGGTCGGCCGCAGCTCTCCTGAGGATTTTATTACAAAGGGCCGGCGTCGAGAGGAATCCAGGTCCAGCACGGAAGTATCCATGTGCCACCTGCGGCGAGGATGTTACCTGGCATAAAACAAGTGTCCAGTGCTTCGGATGCCAAAGGTGGGTGCACTTCTCCTGTTCGGGCCTCAGTTCTGTGAGGCATCATGACTCATCCTTTCGTTGTGTTCTATGCTCTGCCCCCAACAACTCTGATTCCTCAATTACCAACCGCCCCCTCTCCATTGTTCACATTAATCTCAACGGCCTTCGCAACAAGTTATCTGAACTCTCTCTATTCGCACGTTCTCATCACCCGGATGTTATCATGGTTCAAGAAACCAAGCTCTCTCCATCTACCACTTATCCCCAACCTAACATTCCGGGCTACACCGCCTATCACATGCCAAGGACAGCTCTTGGGGGCGGAGTGTCTACTTTCGTTCAATCTGCCTTACCTTCTCATATTATCCCTAATACTCCTAAGGACGGTACTCTCGAGTACATTCCTGTCCACCTCCCCCTCAAAACCCCTTTATCTCTATTTAACATATATATTCCTCCTATATCATCTTGTCCCCCTCTTATAATCCTATTCCCTCTCCTTAAGCAGTTGTACGACTGCTCACTCTCCCCTTCAGCTGTCTTTGCGGGTGACTTCAATGCTCACACGTTCTGTTCCGCTCTTGATTCTGACGCCAGAGGGGAAGATGTCGAAGAATGGGCTGAGGAGTGTGACCTGGTTATCCTCAATGATGACCAGCCCACTCGTCTCCTGCCAACGGCCGACCTTCTAGCCCAGACATCTCTCTTGTGTCATCCAATCTCTCTAATGCTTGCACGTGGTCCACATTCACAACTCTCTCCAGTGATCACATTCCCGTCTTTGTCTATATTGATCTCTCTGACTCTCTTGCCCCTTACTCTGGTTTTCGTCATCGTACTTATCTTAATTTAGGCCTAGCAGACTGGACCCTGTTCAGAGATGTTGCACTTCGCCATGCGGTCGACTACCCATGGAATGGTGATGTCCATCAGAAAGAACGTCATTTAACAAGTGCCATCCGCAAGGCCATGAAAGCAGCAATTCCTTAGGGTCGTGTCAAGACCGTTTTTCCAAATGTCAGCAGGGAAATACTGCAGAAGATAAGAACCAGAGATGAGAAGAGAGCCGCAGACCATCTAGACCCGGACATAGCTGTGCTGGATAATGAGATCAAGCAGGATCTGGATAAGAACAAGAAGGAATGCTGGGAGAAGTTTACTGAAAAGCTGAATTTCAAGGCTGACGGAACTACGACGTGGAAAGTGTTGAGGAAAATTTCCGGCAAGTCCGCTCCCTCGATGAGCTCCGCTATTGAGTTCGAGGAGAACGTCTTCAAATCAGGGAAAGCGGCTGCTTATGCGCTCGGCAAGAACTTCTTCATCACTCGTGCCAAGCGAGGCGTGCAAAACAGAGTCACGGTTAGAGAACTGAGCCGGTTGCCGCTCATGAACGCTTCTGAGGCCTTTACTCTCACGCAAGTAGAGAAGGCTATCAAAGAAATGCGGAATTCGAAGGCTATCGGACCTGACGGTATCTCCCCAGCCATCCTGAAGAAGCTTCCCACGGAACTTCTACCGATGCTTGCAGATATCATTAACACTTCTTTCCGGACCTGCACTCTACCCCAAGCTTGGAAGACAGCGAATGTGATACCGTTGCCAAAGCCAGGCAAGTCCCAAAGCACGGCAAAGGGCTTTCGACCAATAAGCCTGTTATCGCCCGTCGCTAAATTAGCTGAAAAGTTGATCGTGACGGACCTGGCTGATCAAAATGAGCGACAGCAGCATCAGCATGGGTTCAGGAAACTTCACTCCACTACTACAGCTCTATTGGAGATCGTGAGCTTTGCGGTCGATGGGTTCAACATGAGAAAGCCCTGAGAACGGTGGCCGTCGCCTCGACCTGAGCAAAGCGTTTGACTCTGTTAACTTGGGACTGCTGTCCGAGAAACTGCTCAAGTCGTCGCTACCATCATGGCAGAAGCGATGGATTGCAGCGTTCACTAAAGGCCGCTGTGCTAAGGTTCTGTTCCAGAATCATGTATCCGATAGCATTCCAATAGCAGCCGGTGTTCCGTAAGGCGGAGTGTTGTCCCCTGCCCTATTCAGCCTGTATCTTGAGGACATTCCCGAGCCTCCCAATGATGTAAGGATTGTTATGTATGCCGACGACATCACCATCATGTGCCAGGATCGTGGCCTGCAGATAGCCGCTAACAAGATCAGCGCCTATCTCGTCGAGTTGAAGCTCTTCCTCGATAAAATGATGCTCACAGTCTCTGCCGCAAAATCCTCTGTTTCAGTGTTCACAACAAACACCAAGGAACACAGTGCCCATCCAGATGTCAAATGGGATGGTGACCTGTTGCCAGCAGCAAAATTCCCAAGCTTCTTGGCCTTATTCTTGATCCCTCACTGAAGTTCCACAAAAACGCGGAACAGAAACAAACAGTCGTCAAGGCTAGGCTTAATATCTTGAGAGCTCTCGGAGGAACATCATGGGGAAGCAGCCGAGAGACTATATTGAGAACCTACAGAGCAATACTTCAGCCGGCTCTGGAATATGCGGCACCAGTGTGGCAGCACCTGGTGTCTGACAGCTCCTGGAATAAGCTGCAGCGTGTACAGAATGCTGCGCTTAGAATTGCTACCGGTTGTGCAAGGAGCTCCCGGTGGAGCATCTTCACGCGGAGGCCTGCATATTGCCGGTCAAGGAGCATTGTGAACTCCAGGCACAGCAGATGGATATTAATGTTCTGAGGCAGCCGAATCATCCGTCAAAGAGAATCATGAAGCCCATAAGAGAGGTCGATTAGGACGCCGTTTGCCGATGCTCCTCGTAAAGTTGATGTACAGAGATGGGCCGACTCCAACATGGAAAGGCTTCGTCTTCTGCGTGAGGAGCACACCCAGTTTGTTCGAGGATATCTAGCAAAGGCGGCTGTGAACCCTATCTTGGGAACGGTGCCGCCTCGGGTTTGCGAGTCCGAGTCTCAACTCGGCAGACGAGCCAGATGTGCTCTTGCATCGCTGCGCTGTGGTCACTCTATTCTGCTCATGTCTTACGTCAACAAGATCGACAGCAGCCGACCAGACGCATGCCCGGACTGTGGTGCTCCCGGACACGACACGGCGCACTTGTTCATGTGCCCGAAGAGACCTACCTCCTTAACAACAATGGACCTTTGGACGAATCCTGTGAAGGCCGCCCAGTTCCTCAACCTATGACAAAAACCACTTTGAGGCTGCAGAAGAAGAAGAAGAATAATAGTTTCCTTGCCACTGCCCCATGATGTACCGCCCAGGGCTCTGAGCACATTAAGCTTCGCTTTGACGACGGCCTGCTTCCGCTCGGTGTTCTTGTGAAACTTGAGCGATGTATCGAGCACCAGACCGAGCAGTTTGGGAAAGCGAGCAGCAGGTAATCGATCTCCGTCCCACTCGACATGCGGGTGGGCGCTGTGGTCTGATGGATCCGTTGTGAGCACTGACACCGACGATTTGGATCCAGAGATCTTCAGCATTTTGCGGTCGAAAAAGCTTTTCAGTGCGACCAGGTACTCATTGATTTTGGAGGCGGCCACATGTATATCCCGATCACGACACATTATTGTCATATCATCGGCATAGGCGACCAACTTGATATCCTGGGGAGGGGCGGGCATGTCTTTGAGGTACAGACTGAAGAGAGCAGGCGATAAAATGCCGTCCTGCGGGACTCCAGCTGCAATAGGAATACTATTGGAGATATGGTTCTGGAACATAACTCTGGCTCGTCTGCCCTTGATGAATGCCGATATCCAGCGTTTCTGCCACGGCGGTATTGATGATTCCAGTAAGTTGCTTGACAGAACTCCATGGTTTGTTGTGTTGAATGCCTTGGTGAGATCTAAGGCAACAGCCACAGTTCTCTGTGGCTTCTGGGCAAATCCCATCGATGGCAAAACTTGTAATTCCCAGCAGAGCTGTCGTGGTGGAATGCAGCTTTCTGAATCCGTGCTGAAACACCTGGTTCTCATTGTGCTCTGCAAGATCCTTTACGATCAGTTGTTCGGCTGCCTTTGCGAACGTGGACAGCAAGCTAATGGGTCTGTATCCCTTGACTAAAGCCTGAGGTTTCCCCGGCTTGGGCAGCGGCACAACGTTAGCTCTCTACTAATTCTGTGGGATGGTGCACGATCTGAACGAGGTCTTTATGAAATCAGTGAGAAGCGGAAGGATTTCATTCGGTATCTTCTTCAAGACAGCAGAACATATCCCGCCTGGACCAACCGCTTTTGAATTCCGCATATCCTTTATGACCTTCTCAACTTGCGTCGAAGTGAACGCTTCGGCCGTGCTCATAAGCGGGAGGCGGCACAGATCTCGTACAGACACTCTATTTTGCGGATCACGCTTTGCACTGGTAATGAAAAAACTTCTGGCCTGGTATTTTATTTATATTATATTTTATATTTTTGAAAGCGGGTAGAGGGTGGGGAAAATTTCTCTTTGCCTGAAGCCTCTAATCGACGCAGAATCGTGTGTGAATTCCGATAAATCTCCAGAAGCAAAAAAAAACTACGAACGAAAACCATTTTCTCATTTCGAATTGTTCGAAAAAAATTATGACCTAAAGACAGCTCAAAAATGTTTTCATGAATTTAGTAGGTCATTCTAGAATATTGAATCTCACAATGTCCCAACTATTCGACATTTTTTCAAAAAAGGATATAAAAAATAAAAATGAGAAAAAATGTGCTGAAAACGCGTAATTTTTATATTACAGGTTTGAAGGGAACCCTCACCTTTTCCCAGTCGGGCATCCTAAACAACCGTCACCGCTCGGATCGCTGTCTCCACCTCAGTGGACCGATGCTGTAGAGGCTGGCAGGAAGGGGACGGACATAACATAAAGGCGCTTTAGTCTTCGCACCTGTTCTCACACTTTCGTAGTTGTGCTCCGCGATTTTGTCTTCGTTTACCCTCTATAAAAGGTCGAAATTCAAATCACTCGATGCGCGAGCGGCGCGCGCGACGCCTCATCCTCCGTCTGCCCTACGCTCTCTCACTGTCTCTAACCTCCGCTCCACACCAGCACGCGTAGGAACCAAGTGAATTTCGCCGTTTTATAGCCTGTATGCCACGACCAAAGCGAGGTGTTCTGGGTGGAACTGACAAACCAGATGTTCATGAAATTGCCAATGAACATTGTTGCGGGATAAACGGCGGACGTCGCGGGGCAACAAATCCGGCCTGTAGACGGCAGCGGTCTTGCGGAACACAACTATGAGTGTGCAAGTTCTCTCTCTCTGCTGGTGGATGTAAGAAACATTTCCGACCTCTTTAGAGGCCATGAATGCAATCCTACATTTGTCGGTCTCCATTCGTGGATAGCTCTGTATTTTTAAGTGTACGAGTTCGTACCGAACCATACCTGGTACACCACGTAAACATGTTAAACGCCTTCGAGCTCATCTCGTCATTCCCAGCTCGGTGTCAGTATGCTCCAATGCTGACGCTGTGACGCGACCGCAACGCTTGCGATTGGAACGATTTTCCCGCGTAGTGACCTGCCTGCTTTAGATCAATAAGAGTCAGGATTGAATTTGTAGTCGTAGTTTTGTGCCAGGATTTGCTTCCAATATCAGTGGCTGTATTCATAAAACTACGGGAGCCTCCCGGGAATGTTTCTAGAACCAGCCGATGTATGCAAAAGGCGAACTTTGGACCCTCCCAGGAGGCTCCCGTAGTTTCATGAGTACGGCCACAGGTTCGCGTAGTTGATTCTGTTAGTCTTTTCATACTCCGACTGTCTCCTTACACATCTGTGGGTTTTCTTCTCGTTTTAGGCCCCGGTCAGACTTCGTCGAAAAACCTGCTGAGTCCGACTGAGTCCGGATGAGTCCGGGGTGGAGAAACTTGCTGAGTCCCTTTGAGTCCGGTTGCCCCCAGCACCAATCAGCTCCTCTGCGAAACACGCAATTGATAGTGACGATTATCACCTCAGCTGTGAATCGGAACGTGTCTGGTGGCTGATTTGTCTTGTTTTCAACATGTCTGAATCTGATTCCCGTATCAGCAGCAGGTGGGGCAGAGCGCAGATGACGAGAGTCGAGATGTGGCGGGACTCGGCAGGTCGCAGTCGGCCGAAAAAATGCACCCAAATCACGTGAAAAACACCTATATCGACCGGGTGGGACTCAGTGGGACTCAGCCGGTCTCAGTGAGGTGCATTGGCCCCGCCCTTGTACGCATGAGAAATATCTGTATCGACCGGGGGGATTGCGGTGGGCATCAGACGGTCGCAGTCGGACTCGGTTGATTTTTTTGCACCCATTTCCCACAAATTCGGTGCGTATCGACCCGGTGGGACTCAGTAGATCCACCGACTATGACGGGGGCCTTACCTGATATTCATCTATGAAATCCTTCTTCTGTCTATAGGCTAAACTCGTAGGTCTTGCAAAGCCCGCGTATTGTCTTCTCATCTCTTTATGAAGAGATACAGTAGGCACAGGTCGCACTTATACCTTGCGTTCCTCATTGTGCGATGGTGCAAACTCCGTGTGCTTATGTTATAACGTACGTGCACCGAGTTTGCGCCAATGCGCGATAACTCTGAGAAAATTTGCCGCGTCAGCGCCGGGAAGGGACCGCCACCCTCGACCGTGCCCCGATAGTTCCGCGATAGTACCGCAGCGGCTCCGCGTTAGAACCGAGCAGGCTCCGCGAGGATGCAGCAGTGAACCCGCGTGGAGTGCGATGTACTATCGTGTGTGGTAAAACAAAATTGTCGCAGGTTCAGTTATCCAAGTTCGAGGTACATACCGTATTTTTTAGGGCGCAAAAGTGGCGGTAACCTTTGTCCCTATTAGACAGAGGAGGTACCGACCGCAGGTGCGTATTTTTGTTTTTAGGCCCTTCTAGTTGTATTATAATTCTTAAATAACTTTATATCAGATACTCTCCCGGAGCCGCCGCGGCTAGGCGGTAGTGCGGGCGCGGCTCTGCGATGGTGCCGCTCCGGTGCCTGTAGGCTCCAAAGCGGCGCTGTCGCGGAGCCGCAGCGGCAATTTCTCTTACAAGGGACGACCCCCCGGGGGAGGCGACGCCCTGAAAAAAGTTCTTCTGAGAGTTATGGGGGATGGATAGAGTAATAATAACCTATGCTCTGTTTTTCCTAAGGGCCTTCCGATATTCCAGAAAAAAAGAAAAAATCGTTTGAAACTACCTGTAACCCTCTACTCGGAGCAACTAGAGTGAGTTCGTATGCTCTGCACACATTAAGTTACAATAAAAAGGTTGCTCTCTTCAAGGTTTGACGGTTTGATTCTGGCCCATTCGTGAGATATAAGCCTTTTCCGAGCTCTTGTGCATTCCATTCCTCGTATCAGTTGATTGAAGTTGCCATAGCCACGGAGCAGGGATGGTCGAGAGGATAGCGATGGGGAATGTTAAACTACGAAGGGATGCTGGGTTGCGGGTTCGATTCCCGCAATGCATCTTCTGAAAAAGTTGTTTTGCATTTATTCGATTGTTTACCCACGAGGTTTCTCATTCACATTTTAACTAGCTTTTTTTCTATCTTACTGGACTTACAATTTCTATCGCGTGAATCCCTGTAGTATATGAGCATTTCCTCACCTGATTAAAAATTATTCTTCTCACATTTTGTGCTTGCATTTCGGGTTCATTGAGAAATTTTGCAATGTAAGTATCTTGTAACTTTGTTTTACTCTTCTCGAGTAAAGAAAAACACCTTTCTTGAACACATAGAAGTCGTTTGCGAATAATCGTAGAAAAAGCGTTACCATTGCAAGAAGCAAAGGGATGAACCCTTTCTTAAAAATTATCATCATGGCCGCAGTTTTCAGTTTCACTAGGCGACAATCAGTTCCCTCAATACGTCTGCTGATACTTCAGCGAAAACTTCTGAACTTGGCTCGATCACGCAGAAATTTTTTTTCGATTATCTGGAATTCGAGGGTGAGTGAGCGAGTATATGGCGAAAAAAAATCGAAATTTTTTCCTCCATATTGATCCAAGTAAAGCATCTTGAGGTAGATGAGTGTTAGATATTGTAGCCAGCCAGTTTTGTCTACTGAAAAACCGAAAGCACAGCCATGGTGGACGGTTGAAGAGAATGCGCCCGCTAATTTTTAAGGTTTTTCCAATTTTTCGCTCTGCCGGAGGGTGCTTAGGTAAAACCCAACATACAGTAATGTTACCCTATCCAACCCCCACAGCTTTTAGAAGAACTTTTTTCATGACGTCTCCTACCGCGGGGGATCGTCCCTTGTTAGAGAAGGAACGCAAGGTAGCACTGCGGTCCGTGCCAGCTCTTGATGGATTCGATCATTTTTGTCTCTATCATGCCTGTGGTTTCTAGCTACCCGTCCCCATTGCTCTCTCTCTCTCTCTCTCTCTCTCTCTCTCTCTCTCTCTCTCTTCCTTTCATGGTGTTATGTGGGAGGGGGGGGGGGTGGGGGCACTGTAGTGGTTTTCTTACTGGCCGAGGGCGCATCTTCACCCGGCTTGTTGCTTGGTGTCAAGTAGTCTATAGCCACAACCCTATAAACCGAAAAGATGTTAATATGAAGTGTTTTGAGGATTATCCGATCTTTTGTTGTTTTACTGCTTTGATGATCGAAGAGTTGCAATTGGTGAATTGACCTTTGCAGACTTTTGCATCCGGAAGGACAGAGGAATTTCGAAAAAAGTGTCGAGCTGTTCTACATGAAGCGGAACTTGTCGCGAGGTCTCAAGAAGAGTTTTTGTAAGTGTTCTTTGGGTTTTTCGTCTCTATGATACGATTTTTACAAAAGTTTCTATTGACTTATCACAGGGCTCGGAAACCTCGAAACATTGCGGACGACAATCCAGAATTGTGTAGCTACGCTGATTTTCGTCGAAATACTCAAATTCTGATGCGGGATTTGAAAGGAGGTGTGTAGCTTTCTTTCGTCTGAATGCTTAACAATCGGGGAGTAGTCTTTTTTGGGGCTGCTGGGCATGAAACGCACAGTTAGGTCCGTGGCTTGCGTCTTCAAGAAAAGACATCTAAATCTCACCGGCGGCTGGCGCGAGAGAAGAGCGCAGCTGATCAGCTTACCATATCGCCAGCTGGCGGTGAGATTTAAGCCGTCCGCGCCAGCCGCGGGTGAGATTCAATTTTTTTCATGAGGAGGCAAGCCACGCGGACCTAACTGTATACGAGTGTAGTGTCGAAATTATTTTTGGGCAAGTGTCATTTTTCATGTTTTAGAATCTCGTGCTGATGCTACCATTCCAATGGGTTGGGCATGCGCGGCCCTGAAGAAGTTCGCTAAGAAAACCTATGTGGATAAGGTAAGTTACATACCTATATTTTGTGGGTTTCTCATGCGAGCGCCACACTTGTTGAGCTTATATACCCTGAATTGTGAAATTCTCCAGACATGGAAGGAAGAGAACTTGTATGAGTTGATCTGGACGATAATGTGTCAGCGACCCAACTTGAAAAAGTTCGTTCCTTTCCCTGTTTCCTTTTATTTTTGAAAGAATGAGCTGGGCATTTTTTGTATCTAGAACGACTATTGACATTTTTTTATTAGGTGGTTGCATATTCAGATTTATTTGTGATCTACTCGAGAAAGATTTTCACGACTATGGTGCTGCGCGGTACTGGCGGCGCATGCAGCCAAGTCTAATGCATAGAACGAATGTCCGAAACAGGTTAGTTTGAAAAGTCTCACAGGATCGAAGTACACGGTGGAGTCCACGGTCTAGCGGTCACTTTCCTGCGGGTGTGGGAGGGTGTAGAAAATATGAAATTTGGGTGGACGCGAAAAATGAACTTCAAACGAAAGAAAAACAAAATAGAGATTTCTAAAAATTCATTTCATCGTGGACTCCAAAATTTTCGGTGTTTTCCAAAAATTGTGGTCACCATGGGAGGGGCGTAGCTTCGTTAAGGTCGGGGACAACGATGATCTGCTAGGCTCTTTCGGAATCCTGTGGCCGTGGTGTGTTTCTCAAGCTGCGGTAGTCGCCGCGCGCCGGACAAGCCACTCTTGAGTGAGCCGCGGGTTAGATTTGTAGCTTTTTGCTTTTGCCCTGAAACGTTTTTTCACATCTCACAAGGGAACTGCTTTTAGTCAGCCTGTTAATTCCGGTTGAAATGTACTTTCCTATGGTCTTCGCAGCTGCCTAAAATCACTTCTTAAACAATTATAAGGCGTTTTTCAAAGTCTCGCGGCAAGGTATGTGTGTGTACCCATAAGAGTTTTTAGCGTGTTCTGAAAAAAGTTCGAATTTGGCGCAAAACCTGTATGGAGGGGTAATCTCGGACGCTGAACGCGAGTCTGGTGCCCGTTTGTCAAAATTCTTGGGTTTTCCGTTGGATGTTGTAGGTATCATGCCATGTAGGGGGAAACCTACTTCAATAATTTGAGAATCGGCAAGGGAACATCAAAATCGTATTCAGCTCCCCGAATAACCCATGCATACAAATTTCGACTCAAATCTGAGATTTTAACCAAAGTACCGTATATTTACCGTAATCTGTCGAAAATCGATAAACGGACATCAGATTCGTGTTGAGCGCTCCAAGTCAACCCCAGAGAAAGACTTCGAGTCTTATATACCGAAGGACTCCGGAAATCGTCGATAGTCGCGTTCTGGCCTTAAAATTTCCCCCTATGGAAAACTTCGAACGAAATGAGTCTAAAACATTTCGTAACTGACTAATAAACTTCAGAATCGTGATTGGCACTCCAAAGAACCCTCATGGGAAAGTTTTAAATCATAGCTGATACATTTACCTTGGACGCTTGTAGAACTTCCTGATTAATATAAGAAAATGCTCAACCAACAATCTGTAAAGTCCAAAAAGCTATTAGTTTATGCTAAGCTAGTAAAATGACCTTTCCTTCGAACTTCGTCCAGGCGGTTACTTTGGGGGTTAAACACGATTATGAGGTCAGTTTAAGATTGTCGAAAGTATACCGAGCGTTTTGGAAGGTGCAATGGGTACGAAAATCAAGGGAGAAACGGCTAAAAAATTTTAGAGTGGTTTTAGGCAGCTTAGAAGGGCACATTCAGACAGTACGCTGAAATTGTTCTAGAAAAAAAAACATTTCATGTTGGGATGGCCAGGCTGACTAATAGTAGTCAACTTGTCAGATGTTTTCTGACCTCCTTTAACGTTGTGTCTTCGTCGAGAGAGAAATATAAAATTCTATCAGAAGTCGTGTGGATCCCATGTGCAATAGGAATGCATTGCGAGCATCATGTGCGGCAAATGGTTGTATACGCTGGGGACAGGGTCTCTCTACACATCGAGGGAGGAGTTGTTCCGCCTTTAGCGCCTCTAATTCCACTCGGGACCGAATCGCTTAAATTGAGTAGCGTCACGTGTCGAACTGCAAAAACGGGACAACTCCTCCCTCTGTGTTTAGAGAGAGCCTGTCCCGTATACGCTGTCCGATTTCAGGTAATGGAGTTAAACCATAGGATAGGCGATGGAGTGGCTTTGAAGCTATTATTTATTTGCACTTTTCAATCAAGCAATGTTTCGCCAGCCCCGTCGGCGCCAGCTCCGTGTGAACAACTCGCGACCCTGTCAGAACTCCGCCCATGTTAGAGTTTCAAACAGCCGAATTCGACTCGAGTAACACAAGGACTTCTTCGCTTTTTACTTGAAGGACAGCTCTATCCAAGGGCACGTAGTTATGGCCTCTGGACCACCTCCAGTGTTCGTCATTTCCCGGCTGGCGCGATCATGGGATCGCGCTTCATTGACCGCTCGAGTTCGACAGCACGTACTGTCAACGCATTCTGAGGTGTGAACCTCTCCAATGATACTTGTCACAGCCGGGGTCCAGCGGGCCGTTGTTCTGAACCTCTACAAGGCTAGAGTCCGTCATACGTATGCTCATTCAAAAAAAAAACTGACGTGTAATCGAAAAGGCATTCCAGGACGAATAGTAGTGGATTTTATGTGTCAACTAATTTTTTATGAATCAAATGCGACTTTTCAGGAACGAGTTATTCCGGGACCCGCTTTTGCCTACAGAAGAATATTTAAATTTTTATGCTGACGTAGAGGTGAGTGAACGACTGTATTGAGGAAATGCAGTGTAATTTCATTTGCGGACGTTATGCTTCAGCGTATACAATTTGTGAGCAGAGCAGCTGAGCTGCACCTCCTTACCGTGGAGTTGAATCGTTTAAAGAATCGAGATCCTCTATCTAAAGTGGTTGTTGGGCTGGATGCAGAGTGGAGCGCGTATGTTGCCAATAGCAGGTATTTCTTTGAATTTTGAACCGCTTTTCCTCATATTTCCTCCATTACATGTTTGTTCACATATCAAGGGCGACGATTCTGCAGTTATCGCTTCGGGATCGCATCTTTATTATTGACCTTGATAACCGTGATGAGCTTCCTGAAAGTGCGTTGCGAGAGTTCTTCGAAATGCTGTTCCTGGACAGATCGTTCCTGAAACTGGGTAAGCTCTTTTTCTTGTTTGTTGAAGACAGGAAAGACATCGAAAGGCTCTTCTATCATTCGGAAGCATAAGTAGTTAGGCTCTTGCGCACCTCACCTTGTTTTATTGCAGGATTCCAGTTCAGTGAGGATCTGGTGCAGATGCGAGCGGCGGTGCCTCACTGTCGAGCTCTATTTGAGCCGGAGAATGTTGTCTGCGTGGGGAAGCTATTCGCGGAGGTATGTGCCCGATAAGAAAAACAGAACAGCGCTCAAAATCTGAAGTATTATTACTTTTAAAGTCAAGCCATTCTATAGTTAATCCTCAGCAGTGTTCTCTTTTGCCCCCTGAAAACTTTGTGAATCGCTTGCTATTGAAGAAAGTTTTCTGCATCCATAGAATTCGTTCTTTAGGACCCCCATTCAAGCTCACATGCTTAGGGTTGTAGGTATAACCTTGTCCTCTAGTATGCCCGCACGTAAATCTGACAATTTAAACACTCGGGGTCAGTAGGCCGGCAACCCGCCAGACATCAGGCCCGTGCCCCGGGACCGCGCCTGCCAACGGTGATGCCCCGGCCTGTCCCTGCCAGGGTAAAGACGCAGGCCGCGGTAGTTCCACACTAGCATCGATTAAATGATTGATTCCATAAACAAACTACTTTTTTTCCGTGATCTTTTCTCTACATACACTCCGCGGGTGCTACCTTCAAAAATTTCTCGCTAAGACAGAAGAGTCATAAAGGATGCATTCTTCTAGTGAAATCAGTGGACATGGGGACCCTCCGCTAGTGCCACGCGACGAAGTGCGCGATGGCGAATGAATTTGGTCACTCAGGCGTGCACGAAAGTTGCCATGAGATCGTGTTCCGTGTATAGCCCGGGTTCGATGTGGCGTTCAACGTGTCATCCAACTTGCCCAATCTGACATTTTTTCTCTATTTTGGTGCGACGCGTATGCGCAGCGGCAGAACTACACCCGCCTGCTCGCTCAACGTTCTCGGCCTGCCCATCTCGAGACTTACTGTGTGCGTGGGTTCTTGTGGCGAAACTGACCCGCACGCCTTGTTTTCACCGGTTTGCTGATCGAGTGCACAGAATGGGAGGCGCCTGTTATCGGTTCAGCTGGTGCACACGACTAAAAGTCGCTGTGCTTGCGTCGTCGTTGAAGCGCCCTGCGCCTCGCGTTTCGCCAGTCTAACCGTTCCTGGGTGCCTTTCATTCTGGGCACTCGGTCAAGAAGTCGTTTTCAGACAACTTAAAGGCAGAGTACACCCTCGGATATGAGTTTCGTGATTTTCCCTGTGTAGTAGGCCTCTCCTGTATAACACTAGCCAAGTGCAAGATCTCAATCTTTCCAAACAAAAGAAATATAAGCGATCACCACGGGCTTCACCCCTTGGCTTGTTTTTCAAACGCAATTTCGGCTGGATGGGTGGATAGAATTGAACCGCGTCTCCGATTTGTACTCCGTTGCCGATCTGTCTCTTCATCCTGGTTTGCTCCGCGCAACGCGTGCGAGTGGAGAGAAACACAGGCGTTAGACAGCTCATCCAGCAAATATTCGACCATATTTTCAAAATGTAGACATACATATTTCGAGACTCATAACTCCGTTTGGAGGGGGCTTTGAACGATTTTGGAGTTGATGTCGTGGCTGAAACCTGCCTTATAGTGCGGCTTGGGTACAGCTTGTTACAGCCGGCGCTCTGTGCTCGCAAATTCTACTGCTCGTAATGACGTTTTGTCGTTATGATGTTTTGATGCTTTATGAGTTCAAAAGCTTCGATTTTATCCATAAATTCGCACCAGCTTTCAGCTTTTGGAGCGAACGGAGAAACTGAAAAATGCTGCTGAAATTCTGAAAGAAGTGCTACCTCCCGTTACGGCAACGAATGATGAGAAGGAGCAGCCGGAAGTCGAAGAAGAGGAGACTGAAAGTAAAAGTTTGATCAACTGTTTCATTATGAACCAAATCGATGAGATAAATAGAAGGCAGCGTTCACGATGGGAAAAAAGTTACAGGTTTTTTGCAGAGTACTGACGGTTGGGGGTAAAGGAAACAAAAAGTGCGCGAACGCTGCTTTTAAGTAGTAAAAGGAGGTGCCACTATTTCCCTAACCCTTTGTTTTACAGATATAGCTGACTCGGTTGCTCCTTCACAGAAAACTCCTCAAGGCGAATCGGTTCTACAGCGAACAGTGAATCGAGGGCTATCTTATATGTGTGAGCGAGTCCTAGGACGCCCCCTGGATAAGACGGAACAATGTTCAGTGTGGGATCGACGGCCGCTGCGATCTTCCCAGGTAGGATTTATGACGAGTAATTTCCCCCTCCCTTCACCCGAAAATGGGTTTCCCGGCCTTGGAGCACAGTTGCTGGATGGGAGCTTGTTCCAACCATCCTTTATCATTAACGTTAAAATTGGTTCACATTCTCATGACCAGGGTTCAGATGCGTTTTGCCGAGATCGGCGGAGCTACGATTACCACCCCCCCCCCTGTTTAATGACTTAGGTTTGCATATGTCTACGAAATTCCCCTGTCTTGGTAAAAATTCAGTCTGAAGTTTATAAGTACTAATCCAGTTCATGTCTAAAAACAACTTAGAGTCTTTGTATAAGGCCGGGATTCTACTTACCGCGACCAGAGACAGTCATATCGATTTTCGGTGGATATGTGTGGTAAACATTGCGTTACTGGAACTATGATCCGGTCTAAAGGTTTTCGAAATACTGCATAATTTGGTCTCCTTCAGGTTTGAGTGCGGGTCTTCCATGGTCACATGGGCACCAATCGTCGTGGTATAAGCTCCGCCATTCAAAATGTTCTCCACACGTTAGCTAACTATATACTGTAACCTGAATATTAATCAATAGTAAGAAAGGAGAGCTCTGTAATGTTTACACCGAATGATCAGCTTTCATTTGTGGTCCTCAATGTTCTCGTGAAACGCGTTACAAAATTTCAAATACCAGCTATGTCCTACCCAGGCGCGAGCGGGTTTTCTCTGTCGGAAAACCGCATTTGCGCTTACCAAAAGCGCTGCGGGACAGGGAAAGTGTGGTTTTTGAAGGAAGGAAGCATGATCAGTCTACCTCTATAGTATAGTTGTACTTGAACGAAATTTTCGAATTTTTTTTTGTTCGTTTTCGCTCGTTCGAAAATTCGTCGAACGAATTTTTTTCAGATTCCGTTCTTTCTAAATTTATTTCGAAATTGTACAACTATACTCTATAGCGCTACCTCATCGAGTTAAAGAACTTTTTTGATAATGCGATGCTCACTGTCCCTGCCGCTAAATCACCTGTATCGGTTTTCTCCACTGACTCTTCGGAACACTGTGCTCACTTTGTTGTGAATTGGGAAGACGCTCGTTTGCCTGCCGCACGGTTCCCGAGGCTCCTCGGCCTAGTATCGGGTCCTTCGCTGAAGTTCTATAAAAATTCAGCAGAAACAGACTACAGTGAAAACGAAGCTCAAAGTCTTAAGCCTCTTTCACAATTATTTTGCCGTCTGACGTCCGGCAATGCTATCCGACGTCGCGCGCGGCGCCCACCAAGCCTGTGGTAGAGCAACCGATAATATCGACCATTCCACCATCAACGGAGAAATTTCGCACCGACGTCGAGCGCCGCATGGCGACATCGGTCATCCGGCGTCGCACTGCGGTTCTCCACGACGCCGCAGTCCTATCTTATAACTTGCCGGACGGCGTCGTCCGGCAGACTGTGAAAGACGCATTACAATCTCTGGGTGGTACGTCGTTGGGAAGTAGAAAGGAGACAATCCTGACCACTTACGATGCAATCTTGCAGTCGGCGTTTGAGTACGTTGCACCGGCATGGGAGCACGTAAAGTCGAACTCATCATGTACAAAGATGCAGCGAGTTCAGAATGCTGCTCTACGAATCGCCGGTGGATGTGCTAATGTTACCCCAGGAGAATATTTTGATGCTGAAGGCCGTATCCTGCCAATTAAGGAGCACTGTCATTTCCAAGCGCAGCAAGTGGTTGTTAACATTATAAAGCAGCCTGTTCACCGATTAAGAAGGATTATGAGTCCTGTGAGAGAGAAGTATCAGACGGTCCTTTGTGGTTGCTCCCAAGAAAATCAAAATACAAAGATGGACCGTCTCCCAACTGGATCGTCTTTGTATTTTACATGCGGAGCATACCCAAATCGTTACGGATCACTAGAGTAGGGTGGATGTCAACCCCACATTGGGAATCGCACCACATAAAGGTAGCAACACCGAGATGAAACTTGGAAGGTGGGCTAGAAGTTCCCTTGCCTCGTTACGCTGCTGCCATCTACTAGGCTTATGTCATACTTGCATGAGGTCGCAGTAAGACCTCCGTCAGACTTGGTCGAAAAACCGGCTGAGTCCGAATGAGACCGGGGCGGGAAAATCGACCTCGGTTGCATTGGCTCTGCCTGTGTGCGCATGGTGAACACCGGTATCAACTGGGTGGATTGCGGACGCAAGCAGGCGGTCGCAGATGGACTCATTGCGTGGATTTTCTGCAGTCGTTTGTCACTACTTCAATGCGTGTCGACCGGGTGACAATCAGTGGATCGATTAGCTGTGACGAGGGCCTAAGCTCGACGAGTTCCCGGATTGTAGTAGCCCTGGCCACACTACGGCGCACCTATTCGACTGGCCGAAGAGGCACACGACACTGACTACAATGAATTTCTGGGCGAATGCAAGTTTGGTTGTCCGTTTCTTGAACCTGTGACAAAAGCCTCTCTGCAGCTGCAAAGAAGAAAAGATGATTAGTTGCGGTATTGTTCCGCTTTCGCCGAACGAAATTTACGTTCTCGTGAGAATTGATTCCGGCAAATGCTAAGCCTCAATTTTGTGATCTACATCCTGAAAAAAAAACCTTTGGATCAAGTTCGAGAGAAAATGCTGATCCATGGTGAAATAAGGGGCTGTGCTCCCGTCGAGAAATCCTTCACCAAACTCAATTTGTACTAATTTTGTAATTTCAGTTGCGGTACGCGGCGATGGATGCTTACTGTTTAGTGTTGATATACGATGTGTGTTGTGAATGGGCTCAAAGGCTGGACCTTCCAATAGAGGAAGTTTTAAATCGACAGGATCCGATTCGAGTATCACCTCCACTGCTTAGTGAACAGTTTTAAAGACTAAATCATCTTCTGCAATGATCCATATCACTTGTGGGGTAATGGGCGCGTAGCCCAATAAGGTGAAATTCTCACCAAAACATCGAGGTTCCAGACTTTGAGGGGAAAATTAGAGTTTGTTTCATGTCAACATTGAAACTAATAAAAACCTCGAGACCAATACCTGTCTGACAGAAGAAATCACTTGAGCGTAGTCTCAAGTGAGCGAAATGAACTTTCTTGCGAGTTGTGCTGCTAGTTGTAAAAACCGTACGTAAGTCGTTCCAAACCCAGGTTTCGAAAATGTTTGAAGTTCAAAATAGCAGGACCTCAAAAATCTATTTTTTGGCCGTTCTTACTTTGTCTGAGGGAGTTATGTTGGGTGCTGTACACGAATATAAGGTTCGTTTTTTCAACGGCTTTTCGTACGACTAGCTTAGGGTGCGGTAGGTACGGTACAGCCCTTGGCAACAAAAAAAAGGCGGCTGTGCGGTTGCGTATTTCCAATAAGCATACTGTAGTTTGCGGACGCTGCGCCATAATCGACGGCAGAATTGTATTTTTTCCTGAATCTGAAGAAAAAACATGGGAAACGTTGAAAACGCGAGAGTTTTCCCCACACACCAACCTTCACAACACCCAAAGTCTTCATCATAGATACACGGAGGAGTAACAGAAAAAAAAGAATTTTTCTCTGCTGATTCCATTTTTTTGTGATTTTTCATATTTTCTTGTTATTCTTGCGTGTATCTATGACAAACACTTCAAGTGTGTTGATCATGTGCTTTGGGGGGGGGGGGGAGGAACCTACCATTTCTGAACGTTCTCGGTGTTTTTCCTTCAAAATTTAGGAAAAACTGCTGTCTATTATAGCGCGGCGTCCGCAACCCACAGAATGTTTTGTGGAAATACGCAACCGCACAACCGCCTTTTTTCGTTGCCGTGGACTGTATAATGCCACTTTTCTACCTTCATCTACCGATGTGATCCGAAAAGTGACAACAAACCTCGTATTCGGGTTCAGCACCCCAGGTAAACATCTCAATTGAAGTTTGGGCGAAGGGAAAGAACTTGTTGGGCTCCGTCTACCAAATCGGGCATTCAACCTTTGGAATCTTGGTTCGAAGAGCTTCCCATTTTGATTATCACCTGCAGCGGGGAAGTGAACCCCGGTGAAATATGACTGGTAGAAAGGATGTTTCGACGAAAAAGCGACCGCTCATTATTGTTGATAATCGAAACCGAGAGCTCACTAAAATGCTTTGGAACTTGCACAATTTCGCCTATTTTAGACTACGCTAAAATGGTTTTCGTTGTGAGACTCTGGAAGCCGCCCTTTGCCCTGCAAGTGATGTAAATCAGTGTCATTCCTTTGTGTGTGGTCGAAATGTTTGTTTCCGAAGTCAAAAGTCGAGTTTTCCTTTCACTTACTCAGTTAATTCTCTCACATTGCGTTTCTCGTCTTATACTAGTGAGGCTAGCCATAAGTTTGTGTTTTTGTTTCGTATAATTCTAACCTCTTTTCGAGTGTCATAGATGGTTCGGACCTATATTTCAAAGATTCTGAGTGATAAATCTATTGAGTGCCAGGGTCAATGTAAACTTCAAACCTGTTCTAATATGTGTATTCAGAAAATCTGAAAGTGGACCCCATATTGATTGTCAGCGCTCAAAATGTTTGAGGCAAAATCGATCTCTGCATTGCGAAAAGTCGAATGTAGGCTATGGCGACGGGTAATAACTTCCTCAGACATTTGTGGATGTGTTCCGCCAGACAGCTGCCGTATAAAGGCCGACTCCATTGCCCCGATACGTTGGTCGTTGAGCCCGAGACATCGCTCTACGGTGCTCTCTTTAATGCCTGTTTTCTCCGAAGCAACCTCTTTTCCACCCGAAACGGCCTGCGTCTGTCCCGAGACGAGCACATACAACAGTGGTGTGGCGGAACACAACTGCGAGTGTCCGAGTTTGCTCGGCGATTGATCGCGCCAGTCTATTTTTCTAGACCCAAGGTCCTGCTGCGCTTCTATCAAGATGGGTAGGAGTGAGGCAAAACATTCTACAACTTCAACCTCTGTTTATTACGCTGGAGGAAACCCAAATCGAAAGGGTCTTATGTTTCCTGAATCCTGAGAAGGTTTTTCGGAGTGGTGAGTAAATGATGAACCTCTTTATAGCTTGCCCATACACAGGTTCGGATGGCCCTACCCTGGAATTGCAAGACGCTTCAGCACAGGGTTCGGCGCGGGGCGTGGAACTCCACGGGGGATGAGAACTGCGGTTGTTGGAGGGGGAGAGCCTAAAAATGGCCTAAAATTTGACCAAATTACGCTCCAGAGGGGTCTGTGAAAATCGCTGAAAATTTGACCAAATTACGCTCCAAAGGGGTCTGTGAAAATCGCCAAAATCTCAAACAACCCTGCTTCAGCATCCCGGCAAGCGCTGTCCTCCGCAACGTTCTTCACTTCAAGACAACTAGAAGAGCGAAATGCAGGGAAAGGTGCGGTTGACGAAAGCACCAGTCCTCAGAGGCTTGGAAGTTGTGCATCAATCCACGCGTGCTTTTTATATTGTTGGTCTGGATGAACAGCATTTACTTCCTCGCATTCACACTTTTATACCCACGTTTTCCAATGTAAACGCTGATGAAATGAAAAAGTGGTTTTATTTAGGCATCTGAAATTAGTGAACAGGTTATCCAATCTGACGCGGAGAATATGCATTGTATCCCTGGCAGTCTCAGCGTCGCTTCTACTTCATTACTTGGCCATCCAAATCCCGCGGGAGTTCTTTCATTAGGTTATGCTTTCGTTTGCCCGAAACCCACACCAACAGCACTTGTAATCTTTTTCCTAATCTCTTCTTCAATCCCTAGGGACATCTCACCGTAATCTTAGTGCTTCAAAATGGGTACTAGGTGCGGAGGTTGCTCTTGAACTGGAGCGAATAAAGTTCTGGTCATGTAGGATATATGATATCAGTTGTTTTGGGCCTTTAATGGAGTACATACCTCAGAATGATTTCATAATGTTTAGAGAAAAGTTTCAAACTAAAAAGACACCCACGATACGGAAGGGCATGCCATTTTCATAATTTATCCCTATTTAGATCGAAAACTTTGGTGTCGGTGGGTGTGACCCGTTTGCTGTTTTTTAGGACCTGGTTGGCTTTTTCTTGCTTATTTGAGTGCCAAGGTTGCTAAGCAGGGCGGCCAGACCATGATACCAAAAAATTCCTCTGAGACTAGACTTTGCCTTTAAAGGCGATCTTCCCTATGATTTCCTCTCACGTGAATACTTACGAGAAGAAGAGTCTGTGATAATGAAGACAGGAAAGAGGCTCACAGCATGGAGCCAAAGAAAGCAAGCCAGAAGAGCACGAAAAACATAGGCGACTATCCCCGGAGGAATTGTGAAACTACTTGTGTATTCTGGCTGCAAACCGGAAAAACGAGATTTTTGTTGTTGTTTTTTTTTGTTTTTTTTTATTGTTGACAATCTCGATCAAAGCTTCGATGTTTGAAGAAGGTTTGTGGACAAGACCAGCAAAATTTGAAAAAAAAGACGAAACTTCAATGTTCGAAAGAATGGATTTTCTTAAAGGCAATGTTCGCGAAAGAAACAATTTTCGAGCTCTATCCATGCGAATGTAGATTTGGTCATCACAAAAGTAAAAATAGGTGAAAAGTGAAACTCCGCGGGGAAAACGCACAAAACAAGGTAGAACGGCTAAGTATAGGTGTCCGCGCGCCCGCCTTGTAACGAGATTTTTATGATTGCTTGTTTACTCGTCTTTTATTGCTCCTAAAGTAGTCTGCAGTTTCTAGAAGCGCTCAGAAATTTCTTTAGAAGCAAAATAAAAGAAGCCAAAGTAGGCTTTTATAAAAAATTGGATAAGTGTGGGCGGGCGGACACCAAGCAATAACTTGTTTTCAAGCGTTTTATGAATTAGTGTGCACATCCACGCGGCATACTGGTGGGCATTTACCCATTCACACGAATTCCTTCGGGCTGCATATGTGGACGGTGAGTGTGCCAGCCGGGTGTCAACTGATCGCGACAGGCCGACCGAATTTCCGTTTAATCTCACAAACACACGGACACACAGGTACACGCACAGAGTAAGACTAATATATATGGAAGGATGACTGTTGAAAACTGCTTCGTGGTATGAAATACGTTTTCCCGGTCGATAATCTAGCACGAGGAATAGTCGCGCCACGATATGCTCTGACAGGCCGGAGAAATCAAAATCCAAAAATACAAAGCTTCTTACAGAGATGCAGAGATAGCAGAGATTCAAAAATAAATAGTCAAACTAAAAAGCTCAAGGCAGCAAACAAGAAAATTGACTCCAAGAAATACTATTCTCAAATGATCAAACCTTTCCCCTTGATGCACGAATCGAACAAATTCACCTATTTTGAACATTGTTTTCTTCGTGGAGTCGATTTTTCAGTTGCTTGTTCCTATCAGTGGCTGTTGAGGGGAGTGGGCGGGTACTGTGCTTTACACAGAAGTTCAGGGCCGTGTCGGGCTGGTCGGGGCTCTTTGAGCCGCTATTTTCGACATTGTTGCTGGCATGAGCCCGCACCTTTTGAATTCCGGTGTGATCTCGAAGCCAAAATCAAGGAAGTACTCTGAAAAGCGCTGTACCGCCTGCTTGCATTGCCAAGTATCATTTTTTCACAGCTGTCCAGGTTTCCAATTTCAGAAGTCAACGTAATCAAGGATGACCCTCTTTTGGCACAGAAGCACGCCTTTGGCGTACTTTCAAAGCAATCCTTGCTGAATAAGGCACCCGATCCTCCGTAGATCAACGAGAATTCGCAAGAAAATCTATGAACATTGCCTCCGTCTGTATGCACGACGATCGTGCTCAGATCGGCGATTTTTTTTTGATTTTTTTCACCGTCTTTGATGGCAGCGATGATGATTTAGGTGTCGTCATCAGGGATGAGCGGAAGCCCGATTTCCGATTTCCGATGGTTTTTGGCCTTCCGATTTCCGAAAAAAGCTCAAAATTGTGGAAAAAATCGGAAATATCCACGAAATCAGACTTTTTTGTACACATTGCCCTACAAAATTCCTAGGGGGTCATTTCGGGCGCTGAATTCGAATTCGAGGTTTGTCTTCACTTTTAGGAAAGCCAGGGTTGATAGTAAATGGGTTTTCGACATGGGTTAACTACCACTTTCGAACGCGAATTAGCTACCAACCTTACGCGAGTAAACCGCCAGGTTTGTGCGAGCTTACCAACCTTTCGATTTGAAGGAGGACATCCAGGACGCCGTAGAAAGCGTGCAGGACCCCAATGAGATTGTGCAAGATGTGCGCGGACCCCAGTGGAAGTGTGCAGGATCTGTGCCGGACCTCAGTGAGAGTGTGCAGGATGTGTGCAGGACCCTAGTGGGAGTGTGCAGAATGTGAGCAGGACCCAGGGTGGGAGTGTGCAGTGTGGGTGCAGGACTCGGGTGGGAGTGTGCAGGATGTGTGCCGGACCCCACCGGAAGTGTGCAGGGTATGAGCAGGACTTCTTAGTAAAGTCCTACACGCTTTCCTCAACGTCCTGCGCACCTACTGTGAAGTCCTGCACCGGAATGCTCGATCTCCTGCACACTCCCAGTGAAGTCTTGCAAACATTCCCCGACTTCTTGCACACTACAAGACATGTCCTGCGCACATTCCATGACCCCTGCACAATCCCAGTGATCCCGCATACAATCTGCACGCTCCCTTGGGATTCCGCTCACCTGCACTTTCCCACGGAGGTCATGAATACATCCTGCACACTCCCACTGGGGTCCTGCGCCACTTCGTCAACGCCCTGAACGCTTTTCACGACCATCTGAACGCTTGCCACCCTCCTCGGCTGCAGCTGATTGGTCGCGGGCATCGGCTGCGTGCGGCGCACGTCGCGGCTGGCTGGCGCATTGCCAACGTCGTCGTTTCGAAAGCTCCCATCGCCTGTCCATTCTACGACTTTTTTAAGAATTGAAGAAACATACACAAGTATGTGAGTGAGCCTCATATGTATACTAAAGCAATGAATAGGATGCATAACAAACACAGAAGTGGGAGGGGGGGGGTGTAAGGAAGTGAAACCATTTGGCAAATCGTTTCCACGAATCACATCTTTGCCTACTGGATCATACATCCTTGTCTACTGGATATATGGACTAAGTTACATGCTGCTATGCTCAAGACGTCCCTTTGCGACGACTCACATCTTAAGGAGTAGGAAATTGAGAAAACTTTTCAGAGGTACTGAACGCTGAACCATAGGTGCCCTAGGCACAACTTTTAGAAACGGCCGCCAAAATGCAGCATCCCTCATTAGGCTGGATTCTGTGCACAGAGTTTTGCACCTTCGCCCCCCCCCCTTCCTCCAATCCTATCAATGGGTTAGTCTGCCACCGAGGAAACTGTGCGTGAAGAGCTTTTTCCTGAAGACGATGATAGAATAACATCGGTACTGATGTAACTACATATCTTGCTGGGAGGAGACTATCAGCCCATTTTATCGCCGTTGGCCTATCACGTCAGCATTTGCTGGTCCTGTGATAGGTCAGCGGCAGTAAAATGTGCGGGAACCCCTCCCAGTAAGAGATCTAAATAGAATCATAACATCTCGCTGGACAACAAAACTGCCACTGAAATGAAAAATGTGATCTGCTCGTGTGGTATTGGAAAGGCTTATTCTCCAATCATTAGAATTCTATTAACGTTGTGTGATTATGTCGTTTTCATTCCTATTCACTCCTGAAATAATTTAGCTAGGTGTGTTCGCCTATTCTCCCTGTTGTATTCATCCTGTTCCTTCAATTACAATAGCTACAGTTGATCCCGTTCATGAAATTGAATCAGGGTCAGATTTCGGGCGAAAAGTCATTGAATGACAAGCGAGGACGGCTGTGGCGTTGGCAATGCGCCAGCCAGACGCGACGCGCGCCGCACGCAGCCGATGCCCGCCGACCAATCAGCTGCAGCCGAGGAGGGTGGCAAGCGTTCAGATCTTTCACGACGGCTTGAGTACTCTTCAGCAAAAGCAAGCGCAAGAAACACGCGTCATCGTATCCGATCTCGCGTTAAAGGCTTCGTACGCTCTGAAATCCACTCACCGTTTTTCGAGTGTGAATCATAGGTTGGGCCCGCCTGAGAACGTAGGTAGAGTTTTTTGGGTCACCAACGCCTTATTGTGAAGATATGGGAGATCGTATGGCTCCAGCTGCGTCAAAAGAGTATTTACATGAAAATTATACAATAAAGAAGGACAAGCCCAAGTTTTTTTTGGTGGGCACAGTTAAGAAGGGAGGGTTAAGAAATTCGCTGAACCCATTTCCGATTTCCGAATTTCGATGGTTTTTGGCGTTCCGATTTCCTAATTCCGATTTCCGAAATTTCGAAGGTCGGTCCGATTTCCGATTTCCGCGAATCATAAAAAATTTCCGCTCATCCCTGGTCGTCATATTGGGTAGCAAGTAAATGGCCCATCATTTCGTAACAGAAGATAAATGTTCTAAAATAATAATTCATTTGGTCAAAAAAAAGAGAAAAATCGTTTCCTAAGTTAATCGGTAGCGCAAAGGATAAGTTGCGCTCACCCAGCCCGAGTGCAAAAATGTGATCAAGTGGCTTCGCACCTCCCAGATCATCTCCCAAACCACAATGAAATGGCTGTTTGGAGAACACAAAATAGTTCGGTATTGCCCCTTTTTCTGTATGGATACAAGGCTGGGTTATGCTGCCGACGTTTTGGTGAGAGTTGTTCGCAGAGCTCTATAATTTGCATCTCTCGTATTTTAAATTCGATAGATTCCTAATCGTTGGTATTGAAATCTCAGCTCCTTCCTTCATTATGAGTTCGGCTCCTGTATGAAGCAGGGGTTTCGGGAGAGAAAGAATAACATCATGAGTTGTCCCTCATCTGGAGATGCCTCGGAACGAGCTGAGGATTGGATTGATACGTGACACAGCTATCTGTCTTCTGACACGCCACATGCTATGCATTTATGAATGATGCCGCTGATTTGTGGAACATCCACATTCCCTCCATCCGCTGCAATCAGTCACTCTGAATTCATCGAAGATGTACTTGGCCTTCTTATTTGATAGAATTCGGTTCATCAAAGAAATTCATTGCAGACACTCTCCAGCACAGAGCAGGACTCCTGGGATATTTTAGTGAAAGTGCTACAACAGGAAGAAAGTGATCGCGTCGAAGATTGCAACAGAGCTCCAATTTGAAGCGTTTGTAAATTGTTAGTTCTCTTTTTGGAATTGTGTTAATGAATTATTCTATTGAATTGGAACACTATCCCTGACACACGCAGATAGATTCTGTCAGTGTTCTGTCGAAATATGTCTGAGAAACACCTGATACGGCATTTGCTTACAGAACCTGCCAGGTACAGAGGGACAATGCGGTAGGTACTTGGAACTAGGGCTCCTAGAAGAGTTTGAAGACCCTTCTGCCAAAAAGGCCTGAGTAATGCCGTTACCGGAGCCAAGTTCCGCTCCAGCAGGATTATCGTGCTATTGCGTGATGCAACAACCGTTGTCCGCTATTGCGGACCGAACTTTGGCTCCGAGAACGACAGTATAATATAATAAGGCTGCCGGATCCTTGTGGTGATAATGTGAAGACAACTTAACTCAACTCAGGGTCATGCAGACCATTGTTTCGAACCTCGGCGAATTTACGCTTCTCTTCATGGGTAGTTAAAAACTTTGAAAACTATCGAAAATTTCAACACAAACCCCTCAGTGAAAATTTTGTGGACAAAGTGGGAACTGCAAATTGTAAAAAGTATAATGAAAGTTTCCGCAATTTTCAACGCTAATGAAGGACTTCGGGGGTGTTTTTCAGGCCCCCCAGTCCGAAATTTTAATTTTATGATGATTTTTACGTCCCCTCCGCTACCCCACGGGGCAGTAATCATTTTACCTTTACTTAACTGGGTGCCATCAGCAGTAAAATATGACTATGTGGAACTGAGTGTCATCATAGATCACAAGGGCAGTCGGCGCAGGTCCTCAAACGATTGAATTACACAAATGATCATTGATGAAAACTTTTTGAAGTCCGTTTTTTTTTGAGAGAAAAGTTCGAATCAAATGAATTCATCCAACTGAGCGAGCCTTTTTCGAATTGTTCCCGATGGATTAAACATACAATTATACGATTCTTTGTTCCTAAATCTCAGGATATGGAGGCCGAAAATCGCCTGAGTTTGATGAGAATTCATTGTTTTCGCTTTCCGAACAAACCTAGTTTTGAAATAGCACTTTTTGATTTTTCTAGAAATCCGAAAAAAATTAACGATTTTGAATTCTAGATAGAATCTGAAAATTGAAAAGTCGCATAATTCCTATTCCCGAATAAATCGAATGATCATTTGGGCAAATAAAATTACGGATAGCAGTTCATTCAGCATCTACCCTGAGTACTGTGATGCCATGGTATCTATTAAACATCTTTATCGTGAAAATACAACCTTGAAAATCTGGGGGAAACCTGGAAATTCACCATTTCCTCGGAAATGTTTGAGAAAAATGACATAAAAGCAATAATTACACCGGAAAAGAAAGCTCGGATGGATATGTTTGCACTGATAGATATTGAAGCGCGAAGAACATGCGTCGAGGAAGATTGGAAAATAAGAGACTCGAGGCGGATAGAGATCATGTCATAACCCTGCGAAGGAATTGAAACAAAAAACACTTTTCCATGCCACCTATGAACAAGGGGTGCTGAGAAGAGATGAGATATCCATGACATCAATTGCACTAGAAGAAGTTGGGTCGTCCTTCTTCCGGCTCAGATTCAAAACTTCATCATCACACACGGCAGAATCACTGGTCTCAGTGGGAGTCGAGGGTTGAAATGGCAGCCTTAACGGAGAAAACAGTTGGAGCCTTTTGATGAATAAGTGAATGATGGAAAATACCTGAATTGTTGTTCTAATGCTTCTTTGATAGTACTATTGTGCTGCGAAACTGGAGCGAAAGAGCTGAGGTCGAACACGTTTGACGCTCCTGAATTTAGCGAACTCTTAGACATGCCGCCTTTTGAATGGAAGAGTTGTTTGGGTTGCTCTCTCGAAAAATCCATTATTCTATTCAATCCTCAATAAGCGTGGCGACGTGCGTTCCAGTGCGCGGGGTGGGATTTCACCCAACGCCACGTATCGCGCTGCACAACCGACTATGGTTGACCTTCTCAGACAATCGCCGCATTAATGCATGGCGAATATGCATTCAACTCGAAGACAAGGCCGTTTCGAGCACAGTCAGGGGTACTGCTGCCAGAAGGGCACGTGCTCCTATTGTGTTTCAGATTACAGCACGTGTTCCAACAAATAAGACGTTCAATGTGTGCATGATACACATTCAATCCGACAGAACGATTTTCCGGAACGGGCTTAACCCTCATTATCTATAGAGGATAAACGCCAATCAGTCACGGTATTCTCTCTTCAGCGCACAGCATGTCAACCGAGATCAGCAGTATTTTTCAAGGGAGCCTTCGCCAATGATAGCATACGACGCACTCTTGAGGCAGGACTCAGATGCAGGCAGCGTCGCCGTTTCGATTTCCCAAGTTTGCGTTGGCTCACCCCGCCCATCCGCTGGAGGCCTCGTCCAACCGCTGGCGGCCCCAGATGGTGCTCAGCTAGCGGGTCGGTGTGCTGCTACGATAGCGCTGCACTACCTTGCAGCACGTGCGACGGCGATATAAGTTTGCAGCACGTGCTCCTGTTTGGATCACGTGCCCCTGTGCTAGAGCCTTTAGATTGGGATGGTTGGTTACTCGAGCTGAATGCAATTCGGCACGCATTGATTGCGGCGATTGTCAGAGTTTTTGGCAAAAGAAGTTCAATTCTCCATTTTCTACATACGGCCGGCACAAATGGCTTTGGCACATCTAGCTTCTTATTAGCGATCGGCGCGAACTCAGCGCACATATGTTATATCATATCCTCAGTTTCAGAGTGAAATTTAATGTTGTTCATCGCGTGCGTCTGCGCGCGAATGTTGTGCCTCCTTCCACTCATGCTTTCCCGCTCGACTCTCCCCTCGCTCCGCATATGCGTGCGAAGGAACAAAGTGAATTTGGCTCTTAGCCAAAGGATACGTGTACCGATTGGCGCCAACCGTTCATAGGAAACTGAGGCGTTTTTCACACTTCCATCGCTAATCTCCGCGATGGCAAGTTTTGAATACAGATCGACATACGACGCAATCTCTATCAATGCTCATCGTTATCATCCCATCGCGTCGCGCGGCGATCGAAGTCTGAAAGAAGCCTAAAAGAACCAGTACTATCTGTGCAGCAGTAAATACCATTTTCTTAAACCAATGTTTCATTCTTTTTTGACATCAGTCAATACAGGCTGTTCTCCATCTTTACTGGCACCGTATGCGCAGAAAACCATATATATTTATTTGGTGTTTGGGTAGAGCATGGCCTCTTTAGTGAACTAAAATATCAAAATAATTCCTGAAAAACCTAGATTTGTAAAGAAAACTAGTTTGAATACACTATGAAGATGGATTCAAAGTTCGCACTCAAATCGTTCTTGAATTTTTCAGCATCTGGGGACCAGGTCACTGCTATTTTTAAAAGTTTTCCTGCATGTGAAGTTTGTACCATAACAGTTTTCCATGTTGTCAGACCGTCGCATCAATATTTCATGAAAAAGTGCTAGTTTGTCGACCCAGTTATGCTAGATGATCGACCCCACAGCAGTTTTCAAGAGGCCATACCAGGTTTCGCGGTGAGGTCAGTTACCCCGAATTCTTCGATTGTACACGAAAAAATTGACAGTGATTTTCAGCGCGCGCGATGCATTCAAATGACGTAAATGATCTTTTTCATGCGATTCTTCTTGTAAAATTTCTCTGAAAACTCTCCATTGGCGTTTCAAGAAGGAATGACGGCAACTAAAATTGTAAACGTACTCATGCACTGAACTTGGGAACTTGAATGTAGTCGAAAACCCTTGAAAATCACCCCAACCATCTTGTAAGTTCTTCTACGAACTGATTACATGACCCCTTTTTTTAAGAAGGTCAGCCGGAAAGCGAGAGCATATCGTCGTTGGGTGGTCGTAATTGGTCCAGATGCCATCTCACATGGCCCATAATTGAGTGACATCTTGGTTGTCGCGAACAGCATTGTTGCACTAAATTGGATTCCCCGTATTCGGGATTATGACTGGATTACCACCGGCGAAATGGGACTTTGAATAGCTATCCCATGCCGAAGTGGCTATTCGAAATGAGATATGGCTCACCAGGGGAATTTTCGTGCTGATTTCCGATAGCTGATTCTGGTACATCCGTAGTGACCTGTTGATTTCGATTATCACCAGCAGCGGAGCGTGCTGATAAGGAGGATTCGACGAAAAAGCCACCGCTCCGCGCTGCGATCACCGAAAACATGAGTTCACTTGGAATGAAACAGAGTCTATGTACATATATATGTAAGTAAGTTAAGTGTGTATATGTATGGTAACTAAATATAAGCACAAATTTGACTCGCAGGAATATAAAATCAAAGTCCCAGATTTCTAGAATTGCACAGGCAATCTCACGAAGTATAGCAATGTAACGAAAAGACCCCACAAAATCCTCAGTTCGAATAAAATCGCTTTCGATATCACACAAGGAAACAATTTTTAGTCAGTTTGGCCATTCCAAATGGAATGCGCTTTTCTGAAACCGTTTTTTGACGGAAAGTCAGGCTATGACATTCTGAGCTGCCTAAAACCACATTGAGAAAAAATTAATACGCTACCCCCGGTTTTCGTACCCTATGCTCCTTCCAAAACGCACAGTAATCTTTCGAAAATCTGGAAACGGGCCTCATATTCGTGTAAAGTCCCCAAAATAACCCACTCAGATGAAGTTTGGGTGAACAGTTATTCTTCGAACTTATAGTTAGCATAGAGTAATAGCGTTCTGGGCTTGTACAGATGGCAGATAGACCTATACCATTTAGGGGGTTCTGAAACCGTTTAAGAATAATGTTTCAGTTCTGGCCTAAATTTTCCCTACGTGGGTCCTTTCGGTTGCTGATCACGGAGCTGAGGTTTATCTGTAGGTTTTTCGAAGTTTAAGGCTCATTTCATTCAAAGCTTCCCATAGGGAAAGACTTTGAGGCCAAAACGCGCCTTTCGACGATTTGCGGAATGCTGCTGTAGATGTGACTCAAAATCTTTTTGTGGGGTTACCATTTGGAGTGGTCAACACGAATCTGCGATTCGTTTATCGCTAGATTACAGCGAGTATACAATAATTTGGTCAAATCCCGGATTTGACTCAAAATTTCTTATTAGGGGTGCCGAATACGGATTTCAAGTTCACTTGTGGATTTTCAAATTGGTAAGGTAGGTTATGTCCCTAAATGGTATGGCATTCTACATGAACCTCAGAATATCGACAAGCGGGCCACAAATTGATGTTCGACATCCTAGATTACCCCTACATACAAGTTTTGAGCTAAATCTTAAAAAAAAATCAAAACATCCTAAAAATGCCTTGCCGCGAGGTTTTGAAAATCGCGTATAACTTTTTTAGAGTGGTTTTAGACAGCTGCGAAAAGCACAATCGAATGATGCGTCCAAAGTGGTTCTAGAGAAGTACATTTCATCCGGAATGGAACGTCTGACTAAAAGTGGTTCCGTTGTCAGAAGTACTGAATTACCGCCCTGAGCCTACATACTTTGTGTGTTTGGTGTAGTAGAATTTGCCTAAAATGGTGTTCTTTGGCAAGTGAATTCCCTCTTTCCTTATTCAGAAGTAAGAAGCTTCTAAGGCGCATGTTTGGACCTTAGGATCTCTCGACCTAAGAGCATGCCGCACTGGATCGTTTGGGCCTGTCATGATGCTTCTCCTCATTGCGCTAGATGACCGATATGGGGGGACACGCTTTTGTGGACCACAAAGTTGTTTTCACGGGGCTGTGATATTGTAGAATGGACTCTAGTTTCGTCCAAAAAAAACATGACTTGGCACTGTCATGAGATTAGGAGGAAAAAACTTTATGGATTTACCCCGGGTTATAGTTTTAAGACCTGTATGAACGTAAAAATGTTATCTCAGGCGAAAAAGTCTTCTGATGATGACCTTTCCCTACTCGACTTTCTGCAAGTTCGTCGGAAATGCGCGATAAAAATGTGTTGGATGAGATCTTAATTGGTCCAGATGCCAGCTGAAATGACTCCATAACTGAGTGACATCCCTGTTATCGCGGACACAGCATTGTTGTTGCACTAAATTGGATTCCTCGAATTATGACTGGATTACTCCACTGAAATGGGGCTTGCGCAGAGTTATTACCACATGAAGAGGATATTGGCTTGGTTTAGCATCCATGAGAAGGGTGGGAAAGTTGGGGAGTTCGAATCGAGAGAAGTACTGAAGGCGTCAGGATCACACTTGCAAATGGTGTATACTTGAATATCATTGGACGAAGACCGACAAAACACGAGACAGGGCGAAACTGCTAATGACAGAGCGACAATACCGATGACAGGTGTGCTTCAGCAAACGATGTTGAACACTGTTGGTATCCCCGATTTCACCCGATCGTAAATGAGAATTTGTAGAAGGGGGGTAATGAATGGAGGCTACGAGATTTGATCTGGACGTGCTCAGAAGATATTGTCGACGCGAGATCGTTCGTCGGATCATTGTTTTCTGCCAAGTACAGAGACCACATGTTGCATACTTACATTAATGCGCAGAGATGCAGACGGCTCAGGTTGCACCGATGCGACGAACAGTTTCGCATCGACTGTAAACTCTGGTACCGCCGTAGTGACCTGTTGATTTCGATCAATACCAGCAGCGGAGCGGTGGGCCTCGGTGAAATATAACTAGTGATAAGGAGGTTCCGACGAAAAAGCCACCGCTCCGCGCTGTGATAATCGAAATCAACAGGTCACTACGGCGGTACCAGAGTTTATTTCTTCTCTTGCCGGGTGAATCCGGCTGCAACCGTTCCTCTATGTCCCTTGGCAGTAGAGCTCATAATACTAAGACTTTCTACCACTTAGTCCTCCTCCGGTTCCGCGAATCCTGAACAAGATTCTCGCAGAGCCGGGCTAGACCGTAGATATACTCCGGCGGAACGGTATGCAGCTGGCAAGACTACTGCCACAATTGGGGACTTCCTTTGTGCTGGGGCACCTCAATGGGAACAGATGTATTTATACGAAAAGCGTGATAGAAATCCGTTGTGATTGACTTGACAGATGACTCGACATCCTATATACACGTATGTCGGTGCGGGATCTACCCACGTACAGTTTACCGCAATGTTAAAAGGACATGGTGCGGTTGCGGTCGACACACTAAAACTACGATGTAAGGCTGGCATTTTGCCAGATTTCGTCATCGATCGATACCACAGCTGATACTCTGGGTGAGTCACTGTTTTTTCCTTTCTTGTTTCGGCTTTGTTTTTATTTATGGCTCTTTTAGTATTGGAAATAAGGGCTCTTCTTATCTGAGGTCCTTCGGGCTTGGTAGCTTTATTTTTTCCAAATTGTATTTAAAAATTGAAAAAATCTAAAAAAAGGGGCAGATTTCGCGGGTTTTTTGTACTTGGAGTGGCAGTAAGGCGTATGTTATGCCCTTTTCAAATGCTTGAATATTTTATCCGGGTGAAATATGCCCCTTTTATCATTCTTTTAATTTCAAGTACAGTTTTGAAAAAAAATAAAGGCTACCAAACCCGAAGAAACGGCTTATTTCCCTAGCGCACTAAAAAGAGCCCCTATTTGCAATATTGAAAGAGCCAGAAATTGAAACAAAGTTGAAGCAAGCAAGAAAAAAAACAAAAAACTGTAACTGACCCAGAATATCAACTGTGATGTCGATCGATGACGAAATCTGGCAAAAGGCCAGGCTTCCAACGTTGTTTTCGTGTATCGACCGCAACCGCACCATGTCCCTTTAACATTGCGGTAAACTGTAGGTACTCGTGGAGTTTCATTAGCTAACCATTTTTCAGGGCCACAAAAGTCAAGATACTCTGAGAAAAGGATATAACAACGATGACATAGTTACTGAGAATGCCATTCGAATGCTCCGTAATTATCAAAAATCGATGAATAAACCTCAGATTCGTGTTGAGCACATCAAATAACCTCGACAGAGGAGTCTCGAAGCAAATCTGTCGCAGTGATTTGAAATTCATTAAAGTTTGCATTTCTCATGAAAATTAGCCCCGCTGGTAGGTTTAGAACCCAGGGTCAAGCGGTAAATGGTGACGTAAATTTGTTTCTAAAAATTGGAAATATGGCGGGGTACGTGAAAATTTTGGGCCGAAAATGAAGAGCACTCCCAAGGCTCTTTAGCAGGTTAGTGTTGACTGTGAAAAGAAATCGTTGTGAAATTAATTAAAAAAAACAAATAAAAAGTACAGAAAAATAGATTTTTCATAGGATTTATTTCCAGTTCCTAAAGTTTCGAAAGAAGAATTTCAGTAGGGAGACGCTAAATTTTTGGCCATTTACCCCGCACACCAACGAGGTCCTGGTTAACGTTCTGCCTGACCCTGTTCGGACCCAATCTGTGGAATTTTTTCGAAAATCGGTTGATGGATCCCAGATTGGAATTTTAGGACACCGAATAACCACCAGAAATAAAAGTTTTCAGCCGAATCCGAAACTTTTTTCTGGGTACCCTAAAGCCGCATGATCCCTAGTAAATGTGCTGTGCCTCCGTAACCAGACTAGAAGCTCTCTTTGCCTAGAAGAAAATCAAAGTGCTGCAATCACCATCAAACCGAAGCTTCCCGAAGTCTTCGGCAAGTTGTTGAACAAGTGTGATCGTATGTTGCGGCATGCCGATTCGTAAGTTTCTGAATTTCTCATTCGCGCTGATGATCGTTCTCTCCCAGTTAGTCCCCAATAGGTAGTCTCCAGTGTAAGTTGCAACATCTCCATAACACAACAAGTGATCGATCTTCTCAGCTCAACATCAGTATTAAAAACACCAAGCCATGCTCGTTTGACTGGAGGCAAACGCAACAGATGAAGTTTTGATGTACTCTTTGACCAAATCGAATGTTTCGAAAACTCATTCGTCTGATAAAGTCAAATTCTACTTATTCGAAAACTCGAATATTCGAAAAATCCGATTCCCGAATGATTCGAAAAATCAAATATTCGAAAAAGGCCAATGTCCGAATAATAATTCGGAAAACCGAATATTTGAAGAAAGCCAATTTCCGATTCATTTTAAAAATCGAATATTCGAAAAGTACCGATACCCGGATTATTCGGAAAACCGGATATTCGAGAAGTGCCTATTTCCGAATATTCTAAAAAAATCTGAGAATGTAAAAGTACATTCGTTTTTATGAAACGCTGAGTAGGAAAAGTGAAAAAACTCTGTCCGTTAGTCGCAAGTGTCCATATCTTGCTCGGAAGAGTCCGGGCGGAGCAAACAGCGGAGCGATCGGTCATGGCAAAATATAACAGCGATAGGGAGATTCATATAGCACCAGTTCCAGGCAACGCTATGTGAACTACATGTTTCACCGCGCCCATAAAGCCCACTAAAACATTATTTTAGCGTGTTTAGCCGTTCGTATTCTAACAAAAATTTCTGCACAGCAGGTGCAAACTTAGAAGTGGAAACACTCTGGCAACCTCTGGGACCCTCCTAATAAGTATGGTCGTGTAATTCAAGTAGGAAGTCCCAACGCTGCTCGGCGAGAAAATTTGCCCGCGGGAAAACGAAGGGAAAATCGCTCGAATGATCTCGCTCCCGATTGCTAAGCGCGGCTTCCTATTTGAGAGACACGGACGATATATTTCGGGGCAAACGGCCGGATCATCCAATAGTGCTTTCCTAGAAAGTCGAATATTTACAAAACAAAAGCCCAAGCCAGATCTCGGATTAGTGGGAATTGCAAAACGATTATAAAATTCGAATTGTACAATATTAACATTCCCCTAATTTGTCTGAAATATGGTAAAAACTCCTAGCTACCTTCTTCACTGAAGAGCCCCGGGGTAGTAATCCCCTGTAAAACGTAATTCTCACGATTTATGGCGAGAGCGGCGCAGGCAATTCTGCTCCCTCCGTCTGCCATGCGCTCTCTCACTGCCTCTAACCTCCGCTCCGCACCAGCACGCGTAGAAGCCATGAGAATTTTGCGGTTTTATAGCCTTTACAAATATAAATTGTGTGAAGACAGGGGCGAAACAATTCATATCTGAAATTATTCTACTCCATTTCATATGTAAAATCTTTTCATTCCAGTTGCAAAAAACCTATTCGAATTTCATCATTCTATTACTATTTAAAAAGAAACATTCAATTCAAAAACGAAACAAAAAATAGAGTATTTTTGTTGAATCGGCTCGATCAAAGAAAAACTCTAAGAGACATTGTGTACCGGGGAGGTTTTCGTGAGTTTGAGCTGGTAGGTTCATAATACACAGCTTTGTAGAAAACTTGAAAATTTCACTTAAATTTAAAAAAAATCAATTTCTCTCGATAATTATGCTATAATTGATGGCTAATTAATCGGTTTGGTTTTTGTAATCCCTTGCCCTGTACCTGGCTCTCGCTCCAATCTGTTAAACTGATTTTGAGTGAAATCTTCCACATGTGATTCTCTTACCATCAACCTCCTCCAGCTGGCCAGGATGGTGTGTCTCCCTATGACGCCGTCGATCCACCTTCCTCTGAAACGTTCGACCGCATATGTCGCAGGCAAAGGGCTGAAATAATTTGTGGTTTATTAGTATGCTGGAGCATCATTCAAACCTTGCTAGTTAGTTGTGATGCTTGTGAGCATCTAATGACATGCACGTAGAAGATGGTCATTAGTTCTTAATGTGGTGAGCGCCAGTTAGTTCGAAGAACAATGACATCCTTCATGCGATGCATATTTGTGAATCGCACCCCAATCTAACCTTGAATCCGGTGTGCTTCCGCGTATGAGTGATGAGATTTGATGATTGACTGAACGCTTTCCCACATACAGTGCATTTGTGCGGTTTCTCGCCTGAAAAGGGTAGGCTCTAGAAACCTCGTAATTAAGGAATCACACATGAGGTTGTCTTCTACTTCTGCTTCCTTTGTAGCAGAGAGCTTGGTCCCGAATAACGAAAATAGCCAATAGTACCAGAATGGAGGAATGGATTGACCGTAGCCAGAGATTTATGCATGTAATAGCGGCAGAACGGCTCGCGATGTCATTGCCCTTGGCGATTTGGTATGCCATCAGTTTCAAGAGTCAAAATTCATTCTTCAGCCGTGATCATTCTTCCCATAAACAAATCCACTACAGGCCATAAAACGGCCAAAGTCTCACCGTTGACTGCCTACCACGCGCTGCGGGACCGCACGCGCGTCGGAAGCAGACGAGTTTTGGCCGCCGCGCGACGAGTTTCGGCCGCCGCGCGGAGGCCGAAACAAACGCGCGGCGGCCGGAACTGGTCGCGCGGCGGTTAAAACTCGTCTGCTTCCGACGCGCGTGCGGTCGCGCAGCACGTGGTACGCAGTCGACGGTGAGACTTTGGCCGTTTTGTGGCCTGTACAGATAATACTTTTGGCTACCTTCCCTTCCTACTTTTGGCTACCTTCCACTCACCTTCCCCTGGTACAGATGGAATCTCTGCAGACTTGCTGAGGTCAGGAGGCGAAGCCGTGTGCAAGATTTTGGCTGAACATTTTAATTCCTACCTGGAAGCCCGGTCAATACCAGATCAATGGAAATGCTCCAAGACAGTTCTGATTTTCAAGAAGGGGGACAAGGAGGATATCAGAAATTACCGTCCCATCGCTCTGCTGTCGATTCCGTATAAGGTTTTCACCAAGATTATACTCAATCGTTTAGAGGCCACCTTGGATGCTTACCAGCCAGTAGAGCAGGCCGGGTTCAGAAAGGGATTCTGTTGCATGGATCACATCCACACCATATCACAGTTGGTCGAGAGATGTTGGGAGTACAAAATGCCGCTGTGTCTCACTTTTGTCGACTACAAGAAGGCTTTTGATTCAGTGGAGATAAATGCTGTACTCAACGCTTTGTTACACGCCGGAGTCGACCCTGCGTACGTGAATATATTGGAGCAGTGCAACACAAGAACATCGACAACTATCCAGTTGTTTGAACGTAAGCTGCGAATTCCAATCGAAAAAGGTGTTCGGCAAGGTGACACAATATCACCGAAACTCTTCACTTCTGCCCTCCAGTATGCGATGCGCCAGCTTGACTGGGACAACAAAGGCTTGAGTATCGATGGAAGAAAGCTCTCTAACCTGCGGTTTGCGGACGACATTGTTCTCATCAGCAACAACACGCAGGAGATGGACGAGATGCTGAATGAGTTATATGGAGTGGGCAGAGCGATTGGTTTGTCGATGAACATGAGTAAAACTCAAACGATGACGAATCAATGGTGCGATGGAGGGCCGGTTACCCTCGACGGAACTGTACTGGATAAAGTGGAAAGCTACATCTACCTCGGGCGAGAAGTCAACATGGCAAACGACCTGACGAATGAGATGTGCCGGCGACGAAGAGCAGCCTGGGCAGCTATGGGCACTATTCGGGAAGTGGCCAACGAGGTTCATGACGATAAGCTTAGAGCTCACCTCTTTGATTCCACTGTGCTTCCAGCCTTATGCTACGGCACCGAGACGTGGGCTTACAATAAGCGGATCTCGGTCGCAATGAGGACTTCGCAAAGAGCTTTGGAGAGGTGTCTTCTGAAGACAAACCGCCGAAAGCAATACCAAGAAGGACTCAGCAGTCAGGACATTCGAAAGAAGTCTGGCATTCGTGATGCGCTGTCTCATATCGAATCAACAAAGCACAGATGGGCAGGTCACGTACTACGCCGGTCCGATGACAGATGGAGTACCAGAATTTCGTACTGGTGTCCACGAGACATCAAGAGAACCCTCGGACGCCCCGCGACACGCTGGGCTGACACGTTCAGTAAATCATTCAAGCGGAAGGGTCTACCGTACTGGATGACTGTTGCTCTTTCCAGAAAATCCTGGAGCGAATGTGGTCCACATCGAGAAGACCTCCGATGAAGATGGATCATCAAAGTATCAAAGTGAGTATCCACTCATAATATTTCTTGCGTGTTTGCATAACCTTAGACTTGCGTCCTCCGTAGACGCACCTACTTTTTACTCTCGCGCTGTTTTTCAAGGAGAAAATCTGTCTCAGCGACGCCACATTTTCAGTCGATTACACTAGCTGATATGAGGTGCAGACGCACTGCTTCAACCCACAGGACACCCATTTTTTTTTGAATTTGGAGAGAATCACACAGTGATCACAATGGTATCTCTGAAATCTCTCAGGTCCCACTATTACCGGAGTTATGGCCTCTTGAAAATCGCTATTATTTTGAAGGCAGTGTCCACGATAAATCTCGCTCTCGAGATTTCATTATTAAACACTAAGCTGGCAGATGCTGGGGAGGATAAGGTCGAAGAAAGCAACGAAAACAGGCCAGAAATCGATAAAAACGGCTTCGAGAGTTATCCTGGTGCGCCTACCTATCCCGGTCCGCCCCACAATCGGACGAGCTTGTGGCGCCTCACACGTTTCGATGGCAAATTGCCAAGCAACTCTGCCGCGTCCAGCCTGTTCGATTCGGGCAGATTTCTCGATTAGCGCGCGCTTGCGGAAATCAGCAGGGCCCATGATTCTCTTTCGCGCTCTGAACGTTAGAAACCGTCATTTTGGCTTATTGTGAACGTTTTTCTTCGCTTTTTCTTCACTATTGGTTACCTCACGACCAAAAAATCCCATTTTTGAGTCGAACTCGAGTGCGCTTTTCATCGTGAACACTGCTTTTGAGGGCGAGCATTTGGTGGACGAGTTGTCTCAGGCCCGTATTTCTGTTCATTCCCAGCCGCTGCACGAGAGCGAAACAGAATGATGAAATAAACCGGCAATGAAATGAAGATCGAAGATCGAATACGCGGTTGGAATTGTCCCATACAACCAGCCGCTTTTAAGTTTGAAAATTAAAAAAAGAGGTGTGGTCCGTGTCGGGGACTGAGGGGGTCGGGCACGTGATAGTCGCTTATATCTCGCTTATTTGGAAGAATTGAGATCTCAGGCTTGGCACATGTTATACCGGAGGGATCTACCACAAAATAGCATGAAAGTCACAAAACTCATGTCTGAGGGTGTACTGTGCCTTTAATGGGGTCTTACGGTCCCTAGTAGAACGCTCATAAACAAGAATTTACCGTATTTCTGCCTTTTCGCTCCAGCAAAACATACAGTCTCCGCCTATCTCTTTCAAGCGCAATTCATATTCCTCAACGCCAATGCGGCACGCGTGTGACGCGCGGCGTTTCGTTGGAGTATGAAGGTCCTGACGCCACACCCGTGCGGCATGCGCGTAACGCCCGCTTTGCCATGGCGGCGACGGCTGTAGCGACTTTTTCGCCATTTCCGTTGCTAATTCATCATCAATTTCATTCTGTTTCATGATAATTAATTCCATTACTATTCTCTGCTATCGTGATGGTGAGCGCATGTACAAAAATTGCTTCTTCAAAAAATTTAGGCCCTCTTTTCCCGCTCCAACATGGCGTCGCAGCTGGAGTATTCATATACGCTATTCATACTCCTTAACGCCAGCGCGGCACGTGAGTGACGCGCGGGCCTGGCGTTAGAGCATGAATACTTTCTACGCGCGTCACGCGCTTGCGAAGACTATGAATACTCCAGCTTCGACGCCATGGTGGAGCGGAAAAAAACCTTGACTTTTTTAAACAAGGAAATCTTGTACAAGCCTTTACCATTACGATAGAATAGGATAGTAAAGGGGTTAATTATCATTAAACGGGACGAAATTGATGGCGGTTTGACATTGAAACTGATGAAAAAGTCGTTACGGCCTTTGCCGCCATGATGTAGCGGGCGGCACGCGCGTGCCGCGCTGGCGTTGAGTATTGTTAGCGCTTTATGAGAAACTCTGTGCGTATTCGCCTGAGGCTGTAGTTATACACCAGCGGGACGCTGCGGAAATAGCAAGACAACTACCACTTATGTGCGTCCTAAGTGTGCTGAGGCATGCCAAAAGGAAGAGTTGTCCCCGGAAAACGCACCGGGAGCCCGCACCAAGCAGTTATATACGCCGCGGCACTGTGTACTGTACCCTTTCGGGATCTATACCGTTGGAAATTGGCCAGTTTCCAACAGCTGATTATGTTTCAGATCTAAATTTGTTAAAATACCACCAAAACGACATAACGAGCACTGCTATGACAGAAGCAATAGATTTCTAGTGAATTTTTGCAATAAAAAAGTGATAGAAGTGTGAAATATCAATAAAATACAATTCAAACGCCTGGGAATTTTCGGTCCGCAATATTGCGTCAAAGATGCAACATTGCAGACGAGTCCCTGATCCACGCGACAAGCGGCGGCAATGTCATCGTGGGACGTTTTCGTTCCGCTGGTGTATAACTACGGCCTAACCACGTAGCCAACTCTCGTGCCGCGCCACAGATCGATACAGGGAAGATCAATCGATGACGTCGCAAGCGTGCGTATCGCGGGCAGTCTTGCTGTGAGTCGACTGTGCACGGAGAGATTGATACACTTCCCGCCCTCAATAAAAACTCGTCCAATTTGATTGCTCGAATATGGTAACCTCGGTTAGGCTCTAGTTACAAACCATAAAAACGCCCCGTGATGACATTGGTGCAGGTTGCTGCGTGGATGAGGCTCCGTCCTTACGTGGCGAGAGCGTGCGATTAAGCAAAATCGATGTTTATCGTGGGCACACGATTCGCTAGCCCTCTCACAGGCGCTCCTTCTCGCACGCCCTCGCTCGCTCGCTCTCGCACGATTACGCCAGCACCACAAAGCAAGCAGCAATATTCAAGCTTACTGCTCCATCACTAAAGCTGGTGGCACTAAACCTGTAGCAAAACTACTGCCCTTGTTTTTTTTTCATAATCCCACCACGGAAGTCGAAAACCGTGGGAAATCATCCGCCGTTGCGCCGACTCAAGCTTGATCACTCGATCAAACGTTTTCAATCGAGTCAACTCGAGGTGGAGGTGTTTGCCTTTGTCAATTTGCGGGCAGCGTTGAGGAGCGTCAAGAGGCGCACAACAGCGGGAGCGCCCGCCAGGGCTGAGCACACGTCCCGGCATGGCGATTCTGAATATGCACCCCCCTTAGCTCGGTAATTTTTAGGCACCCCCTTATGGGAAATCGAAATCGGCTGTTTCCCGAATAGTTGGACAGCTATGATCTTGACTTCCTGATTTTGATAAACAAGAATATAAAAAAGCACTGAATAGCGAAAATTCCGAAAATGGCAACAAAAAGGGTAGTGTAATTTCCGAACTTTAAAACAACCCCATGAAGAAAATCTGTTAGTAAGACGGTAAGTTATGACAAAAGATAAAACATTTTTCAATACAAAACAATTGAACAATTACCAACAACAGAACTACTACTATTGCGATAATTAATGTTTCCTGTCGAATGTTTTCATAAACCTATGAAGGATTAGTTAATCTGTGTTTGATTGTTCTGATGTGGAAATCAGAACTATTTTGTGTTGTGGAACAATGTTAGGATTCATGTGATTCGTAGGGAGTAGAAAACCCGAGTTTTACCCTCCTAGAATGCCGCAATCCCTTAAAAAATCGGCTTGCCGTGCGATACGGTGTTTGTACGCAGCTACACAGCGCACACGGGAATGGACGCGCACACAATATTAATAAAAAATGTATTTTATTACAGAACGGGGAGGAGAAAAGGATTGAAGCCGAAGAAAATGGAAGATGGTAAAGGTAGTCTATTCTGGATGTACCCATTTTAGAAATTTAATGTAAATTAACAAAGTTAGAGCGGGTGTAAATATTTAGCCGTGATAAGGTTCATTCAAACGAACCTAGTTGATCAAAACTAGCATTAAACTGAGAGCAAAGGATATTGTGAGAAAGAGGAGAATCTGGCAATTATTTTAGCATCAGTGGGACCGGTTTTTAATGCGATTTAAAGACCTTAAATCTCGTCCCGGTTTTACCCCGAAAACCGGGACAAAACCGGGACGAGTTTTAAGGTCCTTAAATCACATTGAATATCAAACCTATTGTTATTAAAATGTTTGCCCGATCCTCCTCTTTCTCTCAATGCTCTTAGTTCTCATGTTTGTGGGTGTTTCTAATCAGGTAGGTTCATTTGAATGAACCTTATCACGTCCAAAAAAATCACTCCGCTCCAACATAGTTTGTTTACATTAAATTTCTATACTGGGCACATTGAAAGAATCCTATTTCTGTCTCCTTCCATTTACTCCAGTTTCAATCATTTTCTCCGCCCCGTTCTGTAATAAAATACATTTTTTAATTAATATTGCGTGCGCGTCCACTCCAGTGCGCGTTGTGTAGCTGCGGACATACACCGTATCGCACGGCTAGCCGAATTTCAAGGGATTGCGGCATTCAAGGTGGATAAAACTCGGGTTTTTATGTACAGGGTACCTCTCAATGAGGAGGACACGGTCCTTCGCTTCTTTCTCAGTAACTTGCAGTCTTCAATTTTTACAGTTGGTTCTCTTCATAAGTCACATTCTCTTGAATTAAAATATATTGACTAGTTGTGATGCTGACTGTGCTATCTGTACTTTCAAACTGTCGAAATGAATCCTAGCCCGCTCGGATGAGTCCGGGCAGAGTAAGCAGCGTAGCGGTCGGTCATGGCAGAGTATAAAAGTGATAAGAAGATATTGATATGATAAGCCCGATAAGCCTTGCTTTGACTGGCTCAAAATGAGCGACCTAGGCTACACATCAGTTCGCTAATCTTTTTTTGAACTTGAATGATAGTTTTCCTGGGCGCTGTCTTAGTATCTTTGCCTCGAATCGGTAGCCACCCGCGTAATCAATGAGCGTTGCACCAAAGAAACATGACATCACATCAATCCTTACTTGCTACAAGATAACAGAGTAGTGTGTATTCCTTCATCAAAGCAAACTTTGACAGCAACTATGAATTATTGCGAACACAACCTGCATCTCTATCAATAATTTGAATTCTTTAAGTGTTCGACTCAAAAAGCGGGGAAGAATATATGACAAATCAGAAGAATAGTGCGTATTATTTTTTCCGGAAATTCGACAGAACTTGCACTTCGTTCTTTTTCTTTTGGTGTTCGGTTTAGGCACCCCCTTTTGCCCTCTCTGCAACGTCTAATATGCACCCCCCTAAGGTTAACCGGGACGCGTGCCCAGCCCTGGCGCCCGCTCTCGCCACGTAAGGACGCTGCCTTAGGAACCCGTCTGCAATATTGAGCGGTTGATGCAATATTGGAGACCAAAACCTCTCAGGAGTTTCTGTATTTCCGGCAGGTAGACGGGAGGGTTCCTGACTACCCGGTCATGCTCTTTCCCGTTCGAAAAGCTGCATTAATACGGCCACAGAATTTTCTATAGCGAAATTTGTTGGTCGAGTGTCGATCGTGATCAATTTTTCTTGGTAGATCGAAAAGTATATCTTAACAGAACTATCCTCTTGTGCCTTTGTTTTGTTTTAACTATAAATTGGGGAATCGTGCATATTACAGAATACTTTCCTACATATCCAATCCATTTTCACAGAGTCTTAGTGGAAGTTTCTCCCACGAAAGCAGTCTTAAGAACTCCAGAGATTGCATGAAAATATTACTGGAAGCGTGCGATGTTTATGAGTAACCAAGAAGTCGAGGTGTCCGGGTGAATATCTGTTGCATAAGTAATCTTCCTGTCAATCAGAAGAGCAGGAGACGGGTTCCATGAATCCCTCATCTTCCACTATTCATTTACATATGTCTTAAGCCCAGAACACTTGTTACTTCTATAAAAAATTTTGAGTACGACTCGGTCTCAATAAATTAACAATGTTGCGAATTTTCAATTTTCCCGGTGAGGAATACCCCTAATCTACGAATGGACTAGCCGTACTATGAGGCCGGGCCCTGAAAAGCGGGGGGAATCGATGTGAGCCAATGCCGAACGAACTTTTCCCGCACATTCTAATAAATATTTCAGATTTCACCACGGTTGACTGACAGGACTGAGATCTAATTCGTTTTCCAACTGTCAAATAATCGTGCTAATTCGCTATCAGCGCAAAGATGGATGGAACACGGGACGGGACGAGGCCTTCCCGCCTGCTTCAAGACGAGCTCTCTTGCCCAATAAATCGGGAATCGACACCAAATATTGTGCGTCTTCTGGCTGTTAACCTAAGGCACGCGATAGGGCCAGATATGGGAAATGGAAACTGGTCCGGAAAGTGCGAAATAGCAAAAAGCTTCGAGCGCTCAACATTAAACGATATTCAGCGTGGACAAAGAATTTGTGGAGAGTAAGTAGTCACCTACTACGACAATTTTATATCCCAAAAGTGTTCTGCGAAAAACAAATTTTTCATTAAAATTTTATTTGTTTTCACGATTACGCTATATAGATAAGAGACCATCAAGGGATAACTGAAAATTTCACCGTATCGTGTATGGTTTCTGTTTTTGATTTAGACTGACGCATGGACCAGGCGGCTGGCCAAGCGGGGTTGGCGGCCTCACTGAAGAATGGGGTTTCGATTCACGCGAGGTGATCTACCGCCACTGCCCCGTCCATTCATCAAAGCAAAATCATTACGCGAACTCTACATATCACAGGATTTTTCTTCCGGAGGGAAAGCCCTGTTCACACCGCTGACAAGGAAAGTGTTCGAAGTGGTAAACGCATCTGTAGCGACTAGAACTGTTGGTATCTCTCACGCTTCCATAGGAAAACTGCGCAGTATACCGCTCCTAGCTACAGGTTCCGAAAAATTACAAGCTTAAATCATCTATTTTTGTGCTGCTTCTGCCTTACAAAACGCGCATTAGTCTTATGGAGATCCGGGAACGGACCTCATAATCGTGTTCAGCGCCCAAAACTACCCCACCTCGCTGAGCAAAGTTTGGGTGAAGGCACATTTTCCAAACTTTCTACAAACTATCAGCGTTTTGGACTGACCTGCACGGATTCTCGGTTGGACGTTTATTTATACCAATTAGAGGGCTCTCGAAGCGTTTTAGAACAAAGTTCCAGATTTGACTTAAAATCCTCCCAAGTGGCTTACTTGGGGCGCTGATAACGAATCTGGGGTTTTTATTGTCGATTTTCCGAAGTTTTCGACTAAACTCGTTCAAAGCATCCAATTTGGGAAAATTTAAGGGCAAAATACGACTTTTGACGAATTCCGGAACGCTACGGAAGAAATGGCTCGAAATGTTTTTCTATTGGTTATTTGTGGTGCTTAACTCGATTCTGGAGTCCGTTTATCGATTTTTGACAGATTACGGTGGGTATACGGTAGTTTGGTCAAAATCTCAGATTTGACTCAAAATATGTATTCGGGGGTTATTCAAGATGGAGAATACGATTTTGACGCTCGTTTGTCGATGTCCAAGATTCTAAGGTAGGTTTCACCCCGAAAATGACATGGTACCTACCGTAACCTACAGTAAACCTCAGAATTTCTATTAACGGACTCCAGATTTGTGTTCACCACCCTTAATTACCCCTACATACGAGAATCTGAGAAAATTATTTTACAGCACCCAAAGGAATGCCTGATGCCTGTCTTTTCGCGCAGAGATACTAACAGTACTAGTCGTTTACGCGGATGCGTTCACCACTATAAACACTTCTGTGAGCGGAAGAATTCTTCTGTCTCGAGTGGCTCGGCTAATTGGCTTGATCTCGGCTCAGAATCTTCGCCAAAGTCTAACTAGGGAGTGATCCCAGCGCAAACTGAAGTTTTGGATAATTATCCGTTGAGTATGGGGTAGATGAAAAACAACTATTTGAAGTTTGACAAATTTACTCAAAGGCAGGGTGCGCGATAAAAAACAATTTCCGAGCTCTCTTCATGAGAATGTAGATCTGGTCATCACAAAAGTGTAAATGAGTGGAGAAACCCGGAAAGTTGCGGGGAGAACGCTCGAAAACAAGGAGTACCGGCTAATTACTGGTGTCGACCGGCCCCTCTAATTAACGAGATTTCCATCAATGCTTGTTTATACGCCGTTTATTTTGCTGGTAACGTAGTCAGTAGTCACCAAGAGTGCTCAGAAATCACTTTAGAAGCAAAATTAAAGTTGGCAAGACAGGCTATTATAGAAATCTCGATAATTGGAGGCGGGTGGACACCAAGCAATAACTCGTTCTTGAGGGTTTTTCTCCAACTTTTCGCTTATTTTCGCATTTGTGATGGCCAGATCTACATTCTCATGAGGATAGCACAACAACCGTTTTTATCGCGAATCCTGCCTTTAATGCACCTGGGTAGATCAAAAACGGCAAAAAACCAATCTCTTTAAAATCTTAGAATTCGAACACTTTCAGCCCAAACTTCGCCCAAGAGGGTGATTTGGAGCGCTGAACACGAATATAAGGTACATTTTCAGTTTTTTGGCCGGGTATGGTACATTACTGCAGACAAATTACACTCCCCCGACTGTACAGTGATGTTCTGAGAAACTAAAATTGGACCTTATACTAGTGTTCAGCGCCTCAAATTACCTCCCCTGAACAAAGTTTGGGCTGAAAATACTCAAATTTCTAAAATCCGAAAAAATTGCCTTTTTTGCAGCTTTTGACCTACTCATGTGCCTTAAGGAAATTTTCCAAACTTCAACTCGTTTCTTTCACCTTCCCCACAACACTCAACAGACCTTTTTTCAAAACTCGTGCTGAGATATGTCTCTAGTAAACCTGCAGTGGACCTTCACAAAAGTCTGACTAGCTCGTCAGAACCCAATAACGAAAGGCTTTCTGACGAGGTGAAATAAAGTCGGCACGGATCACACTTATACTTTGTTTCCTAATGACAGTTAGCGCAAACTCAGTGCACGTATGCTACAACATATGTGCACCGAGTTTGCGCTCACCCTCAAGAGGGAACCAGAAGTATCAGTGCGATCTGTGCCGACTGCACTTGAGTGATCCTACGGTATAACATAGCACATCGTCAGAAGAATATTTTCTGAGCAGATAATTTTTTGGACTGGCATTAGATTTTTTTCGTAACTCAACTTTTATCCTCCTTCGATATGGAAAAACATCATCACTGAAACGCAACGGTGTTTCCACATCAAATGAGGTTTGTGCTATGTGTGGGCTTACTACTTATTACCAGTTACGAATTAAGATTCACGAATCACGACTTATAAAATTACAAAATTCAGTTGCGCACAGCCCTGGTGTGGGCATGATAATTCGAATTTTTCCCCAACAAAATACCACAGTTTCCTGAATATCTCAGCACTCCCTAATGCCATTGAAATCAGGGCCTGAGAACATTTATTAATTTTTTACTCCTGTTTCTATTGAAGAATGACGAATTTGTTCGAACAAGACCTCCACACTAATCTTAAAGTTGAAGGAACCGCGTCGGGAAGTATCCAGAATGAATTTTTTGATTCAGCGAATTCCGGTTTCACGAATGTTTCATAAATCACAGCACAGCTGAACACAGGTATTTCTCTTGCTCCTAGTTGGAATTGGATCGAGAACACGAAAGTCATGCGAGAGCGGTCGGGGGCCCTCAGAGTTCTGGAAAGGGGATGGCCGGGATCATACTTCCCGCGACCAGCGACAGCGACAGTGCACATGAGGCATATCGATTTTTGGTCGATATGGGTGGTACACATTGCGTCGCGTCGCTCGTCGCTGGAAGTATGATTCCGGCCGATATCCTTCAAACCTTGTACTGGGGCGGCATGCAGGAACGCTGCGAAGAAGGCCAGGGAGCCGCTCTGCGTCCTATGCACGGGACGGCCCCGAAGTGCATGGCGTATATTGGTGTGTCGCGGACGTAAATGCACTTCTCACTGCAAACTCTTCGCGCGTATTTCCTGTCATCCCAATCGCTTTTGCTTCCAAATATTGAGATGCGCGGGATGACAAGAAATGCCAGAAAGCGGCTGGGATGACAATAATGCCGCCCAGGCGTAGAGTTTGCTGCAGGAAGTGCACCGTCCCGTGGCTCGACGCTGCGCGCATAGGACGCCGAGCGGCTCCCTGACCTTCTTCGCGTTCATGCATGCCGCCCCTGGAGATATTTATAGACCTTCACAACAAATCATACAATCTTTCAATGAAAGACATCGTTCGGTATATCAGCAAAAACCAGAATGCAAGGGTTCCTTTACATCTCTGACGCAGCTGTTTCTGCGCGTGAAGGCTGTTAAGGCGTCTTTCTTACTCTGGGAATGTTTCCCATGGCAGTGCCGGGGAAGTACCGCGACCTTCAGTTGTGCCGCTGCCGTTATAGTTTCTCGGTAGCACCACAGCGGCTCCGCGATCATCACAGCGCCAAAACGATACTGCGGCAGTGTCCTGAGCCTGGACAACGCCGCGACATTGCCGCGATAATACCGCAACGGCTCCCTGCGAGAATGCATCAGAGAGCCCGCGTCGACCACAACGCACTGTTCTGTATGGTAAAACGAGATTGACACCGGTTCAATTACCCAAGTCTGAGGTCTGGTGCGCGTTTCTGTTCGTAGGTCCCGCCTAGTTGTATTACGACTCATAATTATTTTTATATGGGTTACTAACAATCGGTCCTACTTTCGTAAAGGGGCAGCGACCAATCGCGGAGCCGCAGCGGCATTATCGTGGAGCAGCAGCGGTAGTTTCAGCTAGAGTTGTCCTCATAGCAAGCGCGGCACCCGCTTTACGAGCCGTGCCCTAGGAAACTTTTCACTATGACATTGACGACTATGACATTGATAGAGCAAATATGATATTCTCGACGGCAATGCCTATACGGTGCTATGGCAAAGCTGGGTCTCGACTGAGCCCTTCACGGAATTCTAAGCTTGCATTTACACACATGGCAGTGTACATAGTCATGAAATTATTTACAATGGAGTGGACTTTAACTGAGAATCGAATAATGGAAGAAATCGTAAAAATGCCATGGCGGTTTGGGCACCACCGCCATGGCGATGCCGGATGGTCGTCACCCACGTTCCGCGCACTACAAAGATTCTTTGTTCACTGCTCTTCCTGTGCGTGCCGCGCTTACGATGAGGACTGTGTAAGATACCTAAGCGCACAGTCACACTACGTGGCTAATAATTGATATGGTGACCTAGGCGTTGTGAGTAGCAAAATTCTCAAATGCTATGTGCCTAATAGAAACTGCTTTCAAAGCAACATGTGGTCGATTTCCAAGATTTATATGACTTTAATGGCACTCTTCACGATAAACTTCGTCCTTGAGCCTTCAATAAAAAACATTTCTGGTGTTGAAAAAACGGATCTAAACGCATTCCCAGAGCCAAAAAACGGGATTGGAGATTATCCCAGCGGGCAAGGCCAGCCTCCTTGGGTCTAGTTGTTGACAGCGACAACGACAGGGCTCCATCACTGCCACGCTTTGACCTGCGCTTATCAGCAGTGGTTTTTATCGAATAAGCTATGGATTGGAAGGATTTTTGCCTGAAGAAGATTTCCGGAAGTTTTCGACAACCAATTCCCAAATCTAATGTCTATTTCAATGAAAAGTCACTGCAGATGATCGTAGCTTTGCAGTCATAGAGACGTGTCAGTGTTGACGACAACAACTAGACCCAAGGAGGCCGGACTTGCCCACTGAGGTAATCTTCAAAACCGTTTTTTGCCTCTGGGAAAGCATTCAGATCCGTTTTTTTCAACGATGTTGTGCTTCTGAGGGCTAACACCATTGTTTTGTAAAGAAAACTCAAAGACGGAGCTTATCGTTACCAGTGAATTGAAGACTGCAGCAAAAATAAAAACATGACGATGTTGTAGCCGAGATGGTGATTGAACATACAGTCCACGGCAGCGGCAGAAGGCGGTGGTGCGGTTGCGTACCTTCACTAAGCATACTGTAGTCATGGCTGGCTAGGCTCCAACCTGGCCATTAATCGATATGAAGCACCTGATAAATTCGGGGTCCGGCCTTTTTCTATTTCTTTCATTTTCGCGCGTCATGTCTGTGTCTGTCTACAGTAAAGTCTTTGTCAATAAATATTATGTTAGTGAGGGGAAAACTACAGCTTCTTAACGTTACCGGTGCTTTCTTCTCCACACCTGAGAGAACAATTTCAAATTTGCTGCCGATTAGGTGCTCGTGTACACCTTTGCGGGTTTCGCTCCATAATCGACGACCAGGTCCTAATTTCTCCTTGAATGTGGGAACGTAGAGAAGCGGTAATTTTTTCCCAAGCACGCGCAGTTTTAATTTGTATAGAACTTTTACCGTAAATAGACGCAGAAATAAGACGAGAAAATGAAAGAAACAGAGAAAAGCCGATCCTCAGAAAAAATATAAGCTGTTTCGTATCAATTAATGACAAAGTTGGAACCGAACCAGCCATGGCTAAAGTATGCTTAGTGATAATGCGTAACCGCACCACCACTTTTCCCGTTGCCGCTGAGTGTACACATAGGCTGTTTGCAAAGTTAATAAAGTTTGGAAACTGTAATTTTCATAAGTGAGGGTGAGTGGAGCATTTTCCTCGCTGTCCTACTTTACGATTTGTCCCACAAACGTTTGAAGAATTGAAAAACGAAAAGAAATGTGTTCCTCAAAAACGAAAATTTCCTCGAGCTCAGTTACCTGTGTGAATGTAGGTGTGCTTCTTCATGTCGCTTTTCTGATGAAATCGCTTCCCGCAATATTGGCAAGGATATGGCCGCGTATCGGAGTGGATAAGTAGATGTGTTGACAGAGTAGAAGACCTTAAATTTTGTAAAAAACTAGTCATAGTCACGAAATGCATAAGCCAATGAGAGAAACCTCCGACCTTTTGAAGGTTTTCCCACATTGCTTGCATTCGAAATGTTTGTCCAGAGCATGAGTAGCTTGGTGATGCTGAAAATGGAAACCGTGGAGAAGTATACGAGGCAGGGTTCAGGTGAAAAATACCCACGGCTTGCATTTTGTTGAATACCCTACACTTCGGAGTGAAATTTACTGGGTTTCTTCGCATGCGAGTGCGGAGCGAGGGCAGAGACAGCGAGATAGTGTGGGCGAGAAGGAGACGCGCGCACAAGCACGCGACCGACTCGAAAATTTTGATTCCGATTTAGAGGGTACACACAGAAACGCTGCTTCAAAAACTGATGGGTAGAGGAATGAGTAACCGCGCTTTTTCTATCTGAATTTCTTTCTTGTTAGTTTCTACAGTTCGTGACTTGCCTCCTGAACAAAAAACTTCTAATCCTCACCCGCGGCTGGCGCTTTAATTCTCCTCGGCGGCTGGAGGTATGGCAAGCTGGTAAGCAGCGCGTTTCTCTCGGTCTGAATCGATTAGCGGGCCGGCGCACGCGACCGCACTTGCCAGCCGCGGATGAGATTTGAATGTTTTTTGTTGAGGAGGCAACCCACGATCCTAACTATATTTTGTTTTGTTTTAGTTTTGGGTAGTATAGCATTCGAGAGCGCATTTCTTCCTCTATCTAACCCTCCATGTCACATCAAGTGAAAGTCGATCACTTTAGAATTTCGCATTCAAATCTAAAGTGTGGTGTAGCTGCGGAATATTTTAAAATCTATATATTCGGCCTATTAAACCACGGAATCAGTAATTGCTGATTGAACAATAATGGAAAATCGATTTTTGACAAAAATGGTCAATAATTCGTCAGATAATTACTTTGGATGGAGAACAACTCGTAGTATTTAATCATGAATCTAGATGTCTCTACATCTTCGCATAAAAATGCAAAATTTGAATCAAAAATATACAAAATTAATACAGTTGAAGATTTTCTACATGTCTGTTGTGGTGCTATCGTATAGTCCTCAGAGGTACTATATTGTCGAAAAACCGTGACTGACTTTTTGATAGGAGTGAAATCAAACATTTCAAAACTTTCAGTAACTATGTATGTATCTAGATCGCTAACACAATTTGAATTTGAAATTTGAAAGTGACCGAGTTTAGCGGGAAGCAACAACAAAAGTCAAATAGAGTATGATCACCTTACCTCAAGCGCTTTACTCGATGAGTAGACTTTTGTGCATTTGAAACATGGAAACATTTTCTCGGCAGAAGGTGACGGTCCCTCGAAGAACAGCCTCGATGTGCTCTTTGGGCTACTCTCTCCTGGAAATCTCAAAACTGAATTGTAGAAGTCATAGTTGGAAACAACTGACCAACTTACCGTTTTTATCACAGGATCGGTGGTTGGGTGCAATCAAACCCAGCGCGGTTTGCCTCAGATGACACTGCCAGAATGCAGCTAATCCATTGGCTAGGTTGCCGAATCCTGGTGGGGCCATGGCGGGGAGGAACGGTTCAGCAGGAAACCTCATCGGAAGGAGAGCTGAAGTAGAGAGTAATTGACTACAGTTCACCGGTCTAATCGGGTTTACCAAGGCGAATGAGGTTCAGGGAGTGTTGGGGTGAATTTAGACAAAAAAAGGTGAATTTAGACAAAAAAAAAAGACTTTCAGGGGGTGCTGTTTTGAAGATTTTTTACAAATCTTCTCCTCATCTCTGTCACTATTAAAGGCAGTGGTCACGATGAAAAAACGTTATCGAATAAACTACAAAAATCAGCTTAGATTAAAAACAGCTGAAAAACTATGAAGGTAGCGCGGTGAAAAACGGGCTAAAATTGGAGTTTGTAGGGCGCAAAGAAGCCAATTCGTGCACACGTGCACATCGCCCCACAAAAAGATCGCAGTCTCATGCCGAGCAGTCAAAAATCATTGACATTCAGAGAAAGAAATTTACGCAATAAAAACAGTTGAGCAATGAAAGAAAGCATTCCAGTCAATGTTTTTGACTAGATGTGTACATAAATCCGAAGGTTTGTTGATTGAAATTCAATTTTGAGACAGCTGATGTTCTTGATGTGAGAGGTCATCGATGCCGATGATGTAGAGTGGGCTCGTCCACCATCAAAAGACAAGAAAGTCCAGGCTTCAAATTTGGCCCAAAACAGTGTTTTTTTTGGGATTTTTTCTTATAGGTCCTACTACTCGAGACCCAGACTAGGGTTTAGAGAGAAAAAGACGACAAGCATATTCGATCGCGACCACTGCCTTTAAAGGCAGCAGACACGCTCAAAAATGATATCGATTTTATGACATAAATGAAAGGTTTGGAGCTGGTTATATCGGGAACTGACGAAAAAACGGACGAAAACGGTGTGCAAATAGAGGATTAACGATTATTTTGTTATCAGGTGAAAGTGGACGAGTATTACGGCGCGCGGTTGAAACAGCGAATAATAGCAAAAAAAAAACGGTTGAGATAGAGAAGCCGATATACTCTTACAGCCTGTACTGGAACGTTAACCTCGTTGGAAGTATTAAAAACCAGCCAAATGGACCGTTATAGTATTATCAGTCTGGACGAGTTTGTATTTTGGGGCGGGGTTGCAGAATTTTTTCGATTTGCATTGCTGAAATTTTGTAGTTTTGATTCGTTTTTGACGCATCCAACGGCGTGAGCGGTCTACTAGGAGCCATGCGACTTCAGAAACGTAGTTATCTCAACAACTTCTTCGAGCGTGTCTGCTGCCTTTAAATCTTTACTTTCCATAGAAAACTTGACAGGCTTCCCCATCGCAAACGCTGGCTTTGAACTGTGTAAATGCTGACTAAACAACCTCTGACTAAGCGTGGATATCTCATCGAAGCTGATTCCCTTGTTTTTGTTTCCTCGCCATCCGCGGCCATATGTGGAGCGGGAAGGGTATAGTAATGGGATGGTTTCTAGCGAGGCTGGCAGCGTGTGATTGGAAGGAGTAATTAAATCTCGGCGCCGTATACGATACCCGAGCCGGAGACGGCTGCCGCTTTTGCCCCGCCCTTGGCCGTCCGCTGCCGCAAATCACGACTACGGTAATGGCGTATGAGAGGTGCAAGATGGAAAACATCGGGGCTAAGTCGACAATAAATGTATCTATAGCCCACGAAAACGGAAAAAGGCGGTGGTGTGGATGCGGACTCCTTCCAGCATACTTTAGTCTTAGCTGTATCAATCACTCTTTCGGATCAGAGCTGGGATCCATGAGAGCAAATAATGGGCTACAGTTGGGTTTGAATCCAGTGGTTGCGTTTAATATCCTTCAAACCCATCTGTGGCCCACGTTTTGCAATTCATGAATCCCAACTCAAATGTGATTTATGGGTGAGTTATTGTTTCACTGGTTTTCAGTTGCTCCACAGCTGCAGTTGTATCTGTGAGAACAAAAACTTACCGATAAATCACATCTGTTTCGGAAAATGATTGATACAACAAGAAAACGCTACAGTATAATAGGAAAAGCCCGTAACAACACCATTGCCTTTTTCCGTTGGCATGGACTGTAAAAACATTACAAGTGAACTTTACGGTGCTAGTCTGAGATTTTAATTTCCGTAACTCTCAACGTAATTAGAGAAAGTACAAAAAATATTTTTAGTTTTCCAACGTCGTATATCATTTCAACCTATTTAGGAAGTTTTCAGCTGTTTATCTGGCAACGGAGCATTCACTTCAATGGGGAAGTCATACTTTCAGAGAGTTTCTCAGGAATGCTATCAATCCGGAACTTTTTGTCATTCAATTTTTGAGGATACTGTTCGGCCGCAGCACTCCACTATTTGCGATATCCCATCAATCCAAATAAATTAGGAAACATAGAAATATCGCTCGCTCAACCTCGAATAGGCAGGCGTTCGCTACGCCCACTTATAGGTTCTGCAACTCAATACAGCTCAGACACGCAACGGTTATGAATCAAAATCTTCGATTACGTATATATTTTCGGTCCGCCCTTCGTAAGAATGCATTGGGTATAAAAAAAGGAAAAAAAACGGACTTGATCATTTTTAGTCAAGATCTTTGAGATTCATAACTTCGTTCACAGGAGTATAAGTACGGTTCCACATAGAAGAGCTTTCACGATCAACGTGGAGTTTTCTCCAAGATATGTATCTTCTATTCCGGAGCCTAATTTAATGTGTGTCTTCGCGTGCTTGCGTAAAGCGAGTGGAGAGAAAGCGAGAGAGTGTGTATAGAAGGATACGCAGCATGCGCGCACATACGCACGCGATCGACGGAAATAAGTCTACCTCCGGATTAGGGGATACAGTCAATGCGGATCGCAGTGTCGGTTCTTGTTCCCACCTGTAGATGCTCAACACGTTGGGGCAATCTCGATGTGCGTGTGCAAGTGTTGCGTACACTGAGCTTGCGCCAACTTATTGGTCACTGACGGCAGGGGACCAAAACCGATATTGCGATTCCTGTCAACTGAAAGTGGTCGAATGAGTTTAAAATAGAAATCAATGGCTTTTTCGAGTTATAAAATCTATAGGAGAAAAATGAAAGCTCTTCTGTATTCTAGGAAGGTGCAGAAAAAACCTCGAAGTGGTTTTTCATGGATATCCACAATTACCTCTTGTTAGGGCTAGGTGGGGCAGTGGCAAGAGGCGCCACTTTCACGCACACAGTCTAGTGATCGATCCTCGCCCAGGACCAACCAAGTCTCTTTTACCTCCGGGTCGATAAACTGGTACCGGGCATGTCTGGGAGGATGAAAACGCTGACTTGAACATCGGCTGCCCTCCCCAAGTCCTTGTATAGGCCCAATGCACATAAAAAAAGTCTCTACGATTCTGAATGGAAAGTCGAATGTGCGGCGCATCCCCATAGGGATTGATGTACGCCGAGAACTTTTTCCTTTATCTCTTTACCTCTTCTTGAACCATTCCTCTCAATCAGCCCTGGAACGGTCAGCGAAATTTTTTCCAGGTAATACTAGAAGTGCTTCTCCAGGTTTTCTTAAGCCCCCTCAAGCATTTCCTATAATTCTTCCAAACCGCTCAGGGGAACATACATAAGCGAGGCTCCTGAGTAAAGCGCATTGTGACCAACACGTTTGGATGAGACATGGCAAGCGGAATGCAATCGTTTCTATACAGGTGTTTGAAGGCAGTGTGCGCGGAAAAAAATCACGATCTGGTTCTCCATGTTTTTGCACCTATATGAAAAAAAAATAAAAAAGTTTCGCAAAAAGCTCGTTCTGAGAAGAAAAGCAGTTCTAAACACCAAAAAAATGTATCTGAATTTTGTTCCACGGTTCTTTAAAAAGTTTTTCTGCAGCTGGAGGTCGCAAAATAATAATTCTAGAGATTTTTCAAATTGTCGCAAAACATTTCATCTTCTTCGCTAGACGATCAACCAAAGACTCCGCCTTTCTGAACCCCACAGCCATATCCAAGCTTGCCCAACCGTATTTGGACTCAATTTTAGATTGCAGCCAGACCTACAAAGTTGCTGGACTGGACACAAAAACTAGATTAATCACATACTACTTTTTTGCTGAATCCTATAAAAGAAATCGATCGAAGAAACTCACAAGGTTCTGGGTCCAACGCCCCTTTTGTCCCTTGTAACTGAGCCTCTCCCGATAGATAAAGTCTGTCCAAATGTACCTGTCCGTCCACGCGATTAGCGTGTTTGTGATGCAACCGTCACGAAGACATTTTTTTTGGCAACCCTCCGCATAGCGACAGTTAACTGGGTTCAATAATTGTTTAATGTTCCTGCCAACCGGTTTACAGGTCAGAAAAACGCCTATGCCGCGGCCGCTTAACACGCACTTCAACCGCTTGGCCGGACTGTCTCAATCGGACGGAATTTATACCGTTAAAGACACGTTACTCAAAAGGATGAGCAGATTTTTTTAAATGAAAAAACAATCTTTCAGAATGTGACGGAACATTTTTTACATCTATTATGAAACAAAGTTTTCAAAAATCTGACTCACCTTGTTGCATGAGAGCAACCTTCTGCTGAAAAGCCAGTGTCGCGCCCAATCTCTGTTGCCAATCCAACATCTTAGTGGCGTTTTCCATCGCCGCGAATTCGTTCATACTTGACGGCTTGTCCTCCTTTTCTGCCAATAAATTGGCCACGGAGTAACCGCTACCGGAGGGTTGAGGAGGCACAATGTGCATCATCAGTTGTAGCACGGGCTTCGAAAAACCGAGGCAAAATCTTGGCTAATCCAATCAGCAGAGGTTGTTGATTGCCTGACAGCGAATCCCGCGAGACCACAATCTAAACACGATGAGAGACAATCTAGTGCAATCAGCAGGGTTAGAAAAAATCGAGGAAGACGGAACCGGAGGGGTTAAGGGTTATTCGAGGGCTAGTTGTGTAGTTCATGGTGAAATGAGGCATTAGTCGGATAATATAAAACTTCTGCGAGATATATGCTCACTCAATCAAGAATTTAGAGCAGAGAAACTATTTGAGAGTAGGGCTGCTGCGGGCGAAGCTGTAATGTGAATCCTAATGTGACTTGTGGGTCAGAAAAAAATTTCCGCTAAGCTAGCATAGATTTCTAGAGTAAGGCTTTTGAAAAGGACTGGAATTATGACAAAACCAAAAGTCACAAATGGATCTGCAGCGAAAATTGTAACCAAAAACAAGACTACGAAGATATGTCGGGTCCTTCAATGGAGGAGAAAATATTCTGAATGCAAACCTAATACAATAATGGAGCGCAATATAAGCGTAATTATCTCGTGAATTTAGCAGGTCCCCGAAGAGAAAAATCTCAAAATTATAACTTTCTGCCGAGAAATGTTTAAAATTTATGGAATCTTGTCAAGAGGAAAACCCGTGGGCGGATTTCCAAAGTGTGGTAAACTTTTGAGGTCAGGTAAAAACAGCACGAAAAACAACTTCAGAAAAAATGAAAGTCAATTAGCGCCAACAAGGAGAGCGCACAACTTTTTTCGCGTACTGCAGCACTTTTTTACGGGCATTGCGAGTAGAGGAGGCAATAACCCAGCGGAGATCCGATATCCGGGAAGCCCAGAATCGCGCTTATCCTTAACTTTGAGAGATCTGTCCGAGAAATAGCCCAAAAGGCTCCTGTGGGCTAGTTATTGGTTAATTCGTGGCGAGCATTATTTGGCGGCTATTTGGTGGAGGGCCTTATATGGCGGCTATTTTTCGGCTATTTTGCGGCAAGCAGCTATTTGCCGTCTATTTCTTGACCATTAAGCGGAAAGCGGGCAATTTGCGGCGATCTCTCGGCAGAAACTCTCAGAGTACGCAGAGTTGATCGCGCTGCCCCATGTTTACTGTACCATAGCCGAGATCAATTAAAAAAACTCGTGATGCACAAAAACTGTAACAATTTGACCAGCCGTGCGTGAAAATCGTGCTTAGGAGGACAACTTTTTTTGTTTCAGTATGTTCCATTTCTTCAAGCTTATTTCGACATAAAAGTCCGAGGGAACCGACCAATGTCGCATCCTATCCTGGTTGTATTTTCAACGTAGTTTTGTCGTCTTGTTTTTCCGAAGTTTCTCTCACATTACTCATAAAATACTAAGTATAAACATATTTTGTGCGTTTAGACCTCATGTTGGAGATTGCAGAAAAAAATAATCAGACAATTTCTGAAGGCCGCGGCTTTGTGTCTGGGAAACAATGGAGAAAGTTTTGAGAGTTTCTGGGCCCAGCAAAGTTCGCTGACTTCAATCAAGTACGAACGCAGGAGACCTAAAACTTTGGGCCGGTGTGCACCTAAACGCCCAGTGGGGTAAGGACAAGCTAGGCTTTTTATCAGTTTTATTGTTGAATATTAATCGTATTTGACACTCTGAGTGTTTGTTTAGCGTTTTCGTTTCATTCTGCTCGGGGCTGCACATTGCTAACGTCAAAAGACATATTCGAATTGATGGAAGGATAATAGTCGATGATTTGTGAAAGTGCTTCTCCGGAATTTGAGAAAGGATACGCTTCGGAACCACAATTTGTGAGTTTTTTCTTGAACGAAAGCTACATTGGCAGTAAGGTGCCTTTCTATACACCATCTAATTTTCAAATTTTCTCAAATCGGGGTTTTCAGGATTCAGATGGTTTCACAATGGACTGATGAAAGCGCAAACTGAAGTAAAAAAAAGATCTGTTTTGTTGTGGGGGAGATGAAAAGACACATTTAGTAGTTCCTTGAATTTCCTTAATGCACCTGAGTAGATCAAAAACGACAAAACAGAATTTTTGTGCTTCAAAAATTTGAACTGTTTTCTGCCCAAAACTTGTCCAGGGAGGTAGCTTGGGACGCTGAACACGAAGATAAGGTTCATTTCAAGTTTTTCGAAAGATTACGGCTGTTCACTACAGACGAAGGACATTTTCCTATTGTATGTAACTTACAGCAATTTTCTGAGAAAATGAAAATGGACGTTGTGCTGGTGTTCCCAATAAACCTCCTGAAAAACTCTGGGCTGAAAATGTTCAAATTTCCTTAATACAAAAAATTGAATTTTCGCGGTCTTTGATCTACCCATGTGTATTTAGGAAACTTACCAAACGTTAAATTGTTTCTTCTTACCTTCTCCACAACACTCAACAGACCATTTTTCAGAACTCCAGCTTGTGTTGGGATCAGTCAATAGTCACAAGATCGGGGAACGAAGAGGTGAAACAATTCATTTCTCATTATTTATATTTTTTCCAGAGTCATAGGTCACAAGAAAGAAAAACTAGTTGTCCTTAATGTCTATGTTCATCTATTATTATTATTATTATTATTATTATTATTATTATTATTATTATTATTATTATTATTATTATTATTATTATTATTATTATTATTATTATTATTATTATTATTATTATTATTATTATTATTATTATTATTATTATTATTATTATTATTATTATTCTTACTATTATTATTATTATTATTATTATTATTATTATTATTATTATTATTATTATTATTATTATTATTATTATTATAACCATACAAATGTCTCGCCTAGAATACGGTGAAGAGCCCCACCAATGGGAAGCGTAACCACTATTCCAATAATGTTAATGTATTTTTCAACCTTCTCTTATGGTACTATTAGTGGATTGATGTAGAAAAAAACGACACTTTATGAGTGACAGGTTAACCCTCCTGTCTAGAAGATTTCAGTTCGTACGGACCGACATCAAGATCTTTACAGACAAGCGCAACCATGAGGACTTCAATGCAGAATTTTTCAACGATGGGTGGTTGACCAAGCACATAGACTATGCGAAGAGGAAAGGAACAATACTAGGCAGGTCCAGTGAGGAACTGAGATTGATGTGAAGCAGTTCTGTAATGAGGAACACTCACTGTGTTCAGCCGTATAGTGACCAGTTTAATGGACTTCATCGTTTGGGTAGGTGATGAGATGAGAATGAGCTTTCCAGCGGTGATATGAGCGGCACCGGAAGCATTGCGGCGAAAGCAATGATTGTGATTGGTTGGCGAGGCTGCCCACCGCCGACCCTCCCCCTCCCCCCGCTCAGCGTTGCCCTCCTCTCTCCACACGGCGCTGAGGCTGAGGCTCCTCGCAGCAGAGCACCCAAGAATTCAGCGACGAGTCCCGCAATCGTCACTTTTGCACGCGCACATATGGAAATTAAACCGCCGCCGCCACTGCCTGGTTGGCCGACCGGCTATTACTCGGTGCTGCTTCGGTTCATGCTTCGTGAGCATCGTCATTGAATAGTTTGACTGAGTGTGAATGAATCGCGAAATGACATCCATCCAGTTGCAGTGTCTGTGTGTCAGCACAGATGAAAGATGCGATTCATTAATCTAGTAGGGTGCAGAATGAGTTGAAAGCACGGACAATCCAGAGTTCTCGTCATTCGCCTCTAAAGGCACACGGATACCTTTTTTTCTGAAAGCAGAGGGACGGTCTACATGGCTAGAGAGTCATGGATGACTGCCCTAGGAGAGGACTTATTACAAAATCAGTGATGTGATGAATTGTTTCAGCAGGGCTTGTTCCGCAGGAAGTCAGACTAGTGCTTCTATAATACCTGCTTCAATGTACGGATTCCGGAGAACGGAGCCATTGGAATCTATTCGGTATTCGCCGAATCCGCAGGCCATTCGAACTCGAATGGTGTGAACCAGGTGTATGCGTTATAACGCTATCGTGTTAGCGCATTTGTAGAACAACGCGGTTTTTTTTTCTCAAAAATTATCGCTTAACGGAAAAGTGTTGAAATCACGTTAATTTGGTTCGCTAATAGTAGTGGAATTCTGAAACTGATTGATATGGGACCTCTAATGATTTAATGAGTTTTGGTGTGGTCAGGTAATGTTTAAAAAATTTACAAACGAAATGCAAAAACAACGATTTAAAGCAGTGGTTGCGATGAAAAAAGTTGTTGAGAAAACCATAGAAATTAGCTTGTTCGGAAAACGGCTGAAAAACCACGAAGCTTACCGGACAAGAAACGGGCTATAATTAGAGTTATTAGGTTCCTAAGTTGACTGCACCCGTGCACAGCCCCGCCTAAAAAGATCGGTGTCTCATGCTGTGTAGTCTAAATACATTTACATTCAGAGGCAGTGATAAATACGAATTTAACCAATAGTAACAGTTGAATAATGAAAGCGATAATTTCAGTCAATGTTTTGCCTAGATGAGGACAGAAATATTTGATCTGGCCAGTCCGAAGGAAATTGGTCATTGATTAAATGTCGACTTCAAGCCAGCTGAAGTTCTCTATACTAGATATCTTCGATGGCGATGGTGTGGAATGGGCTCGTCCACCATCACAAAATGGGAAAGTTGAGGCTGATAATTTTACACAAAGTAGGGATTTTTTTCGCAATTTTTTTTGTAGTTCGTACTACTCTAGATCCAGAAAAGGGTTTAGAGGAGAAAAGTAGACTAGCATATTTCATTGCGACCACTGCCTTTGATACATCAACGGGTTAACACTAGACTATGTCAACGAATATTCGGAAAACGAATTTTCGGCCGAATAAACGAACAATCGAATATTCGAATAATTCGATTATTCGGAAAAGTCAATTTTTCGAATAATTCGTTTATTCGAACATTCGGAAGAGTCATTTTTTTTGAATAATTCGTTTATTCGAATATTCGGAAGAGTCAATTTTTCGAATTATTCGTTTTTTCGAATATTCGAACGGCCCAAAATTCGAATATTTGGCTGAATAAACGAATAGTTTCAGAAAAATAAGAAGCAGAGTCCCCGGCACACGTCCATTTTTGCGGTCCAGAGGTGAAATGTCCCCAATCGAACTGGTAGAAAGTTCGAATATAATCGGAACACTCCAATATAAAACATGAGATAGTCAGAAACCCAATGGTGGAGTATCTCGCTCACCACCGAATTTGTGGGCAGACGTAACAGATACTGTTTTTCATCTGATGGAGTATGTCCCAAACAGATTCGAGCGATGTTCCAGAAACGGCTACCTTACGCCGCTTGAGTATTACGTAATACCTTATTGCCATGAATTTAGGTCAATCGCTGCAGCTTTGAGCCAGTTCTTATTAAACATTCACCTTATATTTTTGCAGAGGTGAAATGTCTCCAGCCAAACTGGGTGCTATCTTAGCGATGGGGGGCCACTATGTCTGGGTGCACTTGGCGCCGCCCATTTTATCGTGCCGCACTAAATTTGAGCACCTACCCGGGTTTTCCCTCCACCGCACAAATCAGGAGTGATTGCGGCACGGAAAAATGGGCGTGGTCATGTGCGGTACAACAGTGCACCCCTCCGCTCAGATAGCCCCTCAAACTGATAGGAAATTCTGATATTGTTGGTGGATATTGTTTAGAAAATCCAGAGAATTTGATCGTATCGTTTACCAACTACTCATAATGTGGAACGTCTTTTTCGTGGAAGTACATTGGCATAGCTTTGATCTATATAATGCTATACAAAAAAAGTCAAGAAAGTTGGAAGTGCCGCGAACGGTGGTTTGATTATGCGAACTGGGTCCGCTCTTCTTATTCGAATACTCGCGATTTTGGCCGAATATTCGAATTATTCGTATTCGAATAATTCGATTATTCGGAAGAGTCAAATTTCCGAATAATTCGTTTATTCGAATATTCAGAGAAGTCTATTGTCGAATAATTCGTTTATTCGAATATTCGGAGACGTCAATTTTTTGAATAATTCGTTTATTCGAATATTCGGAGAAGTCGTTTTTCAAATAATTCGTTTATTCGAATATTCGGAGACATCAATTTTTTGAATAATTCGTTTATTCGAATATTCAGAGAAGTCAATTTTTCGAATAATTCGTTTATTCGAATATTCGAAAGAGTCAACTTTCCGAATTATTCGTTTATTCGAATATTCGAAAATTTTTATTCGTTTGATGTACTCTAGTTAACACGTTTTTTTGGAAGTTACCGATTAACGCTCAAAGAAAAAGTGTTTTCCATTAACGCACACCCATGGAGTGAACTACTTTTGGAAAAATGTTCATTGAGTACGTTAATAATGGTGTACGTAGATACGCATCCGTGTCTGTTGTGCCGTACTATCCCGTAACCAAATTTCGAATTCATTTCACACCGTCGCTGCCCACTTTCAAAGGGGATTGCGTCCTTATGTGTTTTCTCTCAAGTTCTTGCTTTTCAATGGAGCACATAAAGAGAACTTCATCTGCGGCAGAGCTGTGCGGAATTTTCTGTTTTCCGCCCGTTTTTGACCATTCATTTCAGTTTCCTGGGAAAATCAGCAAAATCTGGCACAGAACAGAAAAACTCATGAATCGCTAGTCTTCGTGTGAGTGGTTCTAGTGAGAGGCCAAATTCATCGACGGTTTAGGGTGAGTTTTAACCGGATTCAGCAACGCACAATAAGGAACGCAAAGCATCAGTATGATCTGTGCCGACTATACGCGATTGATTTACGATAGCAAGTCTCTGAGAGAACCATAAACGCATTATTGTCTATAAAGTTTCAATCAAATACGAAATCAGAACTTTTTTCATTTCTTGCATCTGGCCATCCTCAAAACTGCACTGTCAATCTCAAAAACATCAGTCACACTTTTGGTTAGACTGCATTTTGTCAATTAATCATGACTTTGGTCAAAGAAAATTTCCAATTACGGTTCCTAAACACTAACACATTCAATCCAAATTGGATAATGGATATCCGTGTCATATCAAAATTTACGGTTGCATATAATCGACGCAGTCAGTTAGACGCCGAATGATAGGAAATAATAGTGTATATAGATATAAGAATAGGAAGTAGATTACTCACCCTTAGTTTTAGTAAAAAGGAGGAAAATAAACGCGAAAAATCGCTTTCTTTCGTCTTTTGATCATAACTCGCTTCAAAGTGGACGTTTTTCAAAAGTGGAGACATCTCTGGAATCAGCGTTGATAATTCCTTCTTCTTGGTTTGAACATGGCTTACTATGAAACAAGGCATTTAGTGTTGACACAACCAGTCGAGTGTATGAGAAATGGAGCAATATGAAATGTTGAAATGAAAGGCTGTGTCTACTCTAGCTTATCCAGTTTGTTTTTGATTTGGGTTTTTTATTTTACAAATTATATTCCCTTTAGATTTTTTCGTTTCTTGAAATTTAATTTAATTTCACCTCTATTTATTATTATTTATTAGCTATTTATTAAATTATTTGTTCAATCTTAGCGTTGTTTGTTTCTTTTTTAGTTACTCTTTTCTTCATATGAGTTTTCACTATAATTCGAAATTTTTTCTTAAGTTTACTGGGCTTATTTGATTGAATCGTGTAACGGTGACCATAGTTTTAACATAGTTGGGATATCCGTCATCCGAATCGGGTTTATTGTAATCTGTCAAGCACATGCCTATATTTGTGAGATTTTGAGGTTTGGGAAGCGAAAAAAAACCTTGCGCTGGTGTAAATAACCTAGTATGCCAATGACTGGAGCAGAGTGGCATAGGCAACGTTAAAGCTGCGACACGTGTGAAGCTCGCACAATATTATCGTGTCACCAACTTGCCATTTAAGTGCTCCGATGCACCATAAGCAACGTCCATAGTTAGCTCCTAGTGTCAAGTGACGCTGGTGGTTAGCATTGTTAACATTTGTTATTGATTTCACTCCATTGCCACCACTACAGCCGGCTTGTCGCTCATGTTAGCTTCATCGCTGTAGCGGCTGTCACTATTATTAGCGATACCATCGTCAACCCCTTGTTGTCCTCAGGCACGCCTCATGCGCCAGCGATTGAGCGTTGAGCGGTGTGCGTCAGCATTTGAGCGACATGACTCTTGCTGCTAGTCGTTAGCTATGAACGGAGCCTAAACGTGCTGTGCTAACAATAAGACGGACGTGAGTGCAAAACATCAGGTACTTTAAAGGCAGTGTTCACGACAATTTTTAAGTTTTCGAAAAAGCGCGGAAATTCGCTTTTTCGTCTATATTGATCATAAGTAGCTTCAAAGTAGAACGATTTTCAAATTTGAATGACAGTTTTCGGAATTGAGAAAAACGCACCAGTTACGTGGCTTACTTTGAAACAATGCAAGTATCACCCCGCCTCTTAAGTATCACAGGAAGTGTTTGTTGTGGTCTACTCTAGTTCATTCGAATATTGGACCCGTCCTCTTTTGCGATTCTCTACAATTCTATTGCTCGGTTTTTAAATTTTCCTTGGGACCCTAACTAATCCGGCTTTGCATTTATAAGATTTATTCTATTATTTGATTGACCCAATTTACACCGGTGGCAACCACTATGAACGTTTTCATAAATACCGGACAACTAGTCCTTGTGATAGAATAATGTCGCTGAAATACGATGCTTTATAATGCGTTTGATTCGCCGTTTCTATCGCTTTATCTGAAAATGGTTTCAATAACAACGCATAAAATATTATTCGGATATGAATCGTTTCAAACTCGGGGACGAAAACCATCGTGAACACTGCCTTAAGTCTTCGATGTAGAGCAAGTGTCGTTCAGAGACGACCAAAGAGGTTTCAAAATCCGACTGGGCCAATAACTTCCATAGACACCTTCTCTATTCTCAATGTTGTTCTCGTCTCTCAATTTTGTTCGTACACTACACAGGAGTGCCACTATCCTTTTCTCCCACCAAGCCGTTTAGAAAATCCTTCCAGGAGGTATTCCGAGCCTATCAAGTACCTATCGGAATAAACGTTTTCCAGGATGGGAGAAGCTGTCAACATGCCTTGGTTGAATGGATTACTCGAAAGCAGTTATTACCACGAAAGTATATTTGGATGTGGTGGTGGATTTTGTCCACTTCCTGCGTATACTCCAGCACGATTGCGATAGTGTGATGGAAACGCAGAATGAAGGCTTGAGGAATTCTACGTGGGATGTGACGAAAAACGCTTTGTAAAAAAATGGAGTGGAAGTGGTCTTTTCGATCGTTGTAAGAGAGTTCCAACAGAGACAATGTTATGAATTGTAGTTGTTATGAAATAGACACCAAAGTAAAATTGAGGTGTTCCAACTCTTGTAAGGCACATTGTATGTTTCGACAAGTATGGACCTTAGAATGTTGTCAAACAGCCAATATCGTAGAAGTAGCTTCCTAAGTTCTAAATGAAGCTCGATTACGTGTTTTGTTCTTTTTACCTAGCTTCCGATTCCAAAAATTGTTGGAGTATAAAGTTGGAGAACAAAGCGACGACCGCATGGTATAACATTGACTTTAGAGGCAGCATTCACGATGATTTTCGAGTAAGAGAGGATGCTCAATCCTTCATTAGAAGTCAGTACTATGTCGAACATCACGGTCAATCTACCTGTGAAAGTGTGAAAACAAAAAAAGACTGAAATTTCTTTGAGCTGGGACAACTATCCCTTCAGGACAACAACTTTTCCACGATGTGGCGATCCAATGAACCGGCTGGTCCACGGAATTTTAACACACTTCTCGATTGTTTTTTCGCCGTTTTTCTTCATCACCTTGCTCTGGTGCACCCAAAGCTCAAAGGCGTTGTACGCGTAGAAAACCGTACATTTCTTTACCATGTTTTTTGTGTAGCTTGGACACTCTAGTGTAAGAAAATGCAGAAAGGGCCTAGGAAAATCTTTCATGTATAACAGAAATTCAGTTTGAACTCACTACAAAACTGAGTTTAAATTTCGCGCCAAAATCGTTCTTGAAGTTTTTCTTCATTTAGAGACCTCGTTTTGAACCGTAACTGTTTTTCATGTTGTTTGACGGTCGCATCATCTTCCTATGAAAAATTGGTAGGTAGACTCTGTTTTATTCCGAGTGAACTCATGTTTTCGGTTATCACAGCGCGCAGCGGTGGCTTTTTCGTCGAAACCTCCTTATCACTATTTATATTTCACCGAGGCCAACCGCTCCGCTGCTGGTGATAATAGAAATCAACAGGTCACTAGGGATGTACCAGAGCTTAGATGACTTGTGAGAACTGGTGGCGGCTACGTTTACCGGTGTGGTCTACCAGGCTCATTCACGAAATTGACCCTGAAAATGAAAACTGGTTTCCAGCGAGAACGATGCCTTCAAATTTTTGCAGAAAGAAGAGAATAATTTTTGTGAACACTGCTTTTGAAGACAGTGTTCACGAAGAAAAAGTTGCACATTTTTTGGCTAAAACATTAGCTTTGGGTCCCTCTAAGAATATTGAGAACGGAAGTGCGTCGAAAAACGGCCGGTAAGTGAGTGAAAATCTCGTGGGCCAGCCAACCCATTGGGCCACTCCGCCCACGTCTTACAACAGTTTCCATGAATTCGTGGTTTATCGAGCGATGAATTCCGATCAAAAGCCCCGTTCTTCCCTTCATTCTTAACGTTTATCTTCACTCAGGTCAGCTCGCACACATGGACTGCAAAAAAGACGGGAGTTACAAGCCTCGGATAACTCGTCCACAATGCTTCCCTTGCTGAAATTTGAGGGGCCATAACTTCGTTTCCAGGGGGTCTTGTCCGCTTCCAGAGACGTCATTGAAATCAGCATGGGACCGTTTTCAATATAGGCGGAAAAACAGAACAACGACTTCCATCGTGAATACTGCCTCTAAGGAATCGCAATCTAACACATATGTAAAAAAACAAGATTACTTATTGGCGTGAAGAAACTCAATGAGAAACGATAAGAGTTTTCAAGACTGTTTCATATATGTATGCTATAGCGGTAAGTTGTCCTCTTGCCCAAGCTAACCAGTGTCATATGTTGACCGTTGCTACAAAAGCAAACCCTTTGTCGCATCGTGTTAATTGAGAAGATGGCCTGGGCGACCGACTCCGGAATGTGTACCGGCGTGTTCATTGAAATATGAGTCTCGTGAACAGGTCGCTGAGGGTTGATGAGCGTCATATATCTCATGTCAATAGAAAAGAATACGACATCATGCCAACTGAGAGTGAAAACATCTATTAGTGCCCTGTCAGGGAGGAGAAATATGCAGCTTCGTTCGGAATACGCTCCACAAAAAAAAAAGAGTCGAATTTGGAGCAGCGGGGTTCCTTATGTTAGAGTGATTCCTAGGATCGCTCTAACCCATTTGGGAAGACTTCCAGACGCCTGATGAATTCTTATTGTGAGAATTCGGTTAGTTACGCAAAGAGGAGAAAATCTAGAAATTCTCATAAAGGACTTCTTACACCTATCTCCCAAACGTTGACCTACACGAAAGGACTTGGAAAACCGGACATGATTTTGTTCTTAAATGGGAGGTTGAGACTGTAGGAAAATTTATGAGGTGCAGCGGCGATAATGGACGAGCGACCCGTTGCAACCATCTGCTTATTTCCAGCCAGTTGTAAAATTAAGTCGCCGACTAGAGTAACTGATAAATCAGGCCCGCTTCTGATATTGCCCGAACATGATTTATTACGTGCTCTGATTTCGATGAAACACAGCTTCTGCATTTCTTTCTTCATAGTGAGGAAGGTCTTCTTGACAGAATACAAATATGTACAGTCTAAGCACCCTTGCTTTTCGCCAGGCGTGACAGCGTAAAATGCTCGAAGCACGGCTGTTCTGGATGTTCTTCATCAGCATTTTTGATTGCTAACCGAATACTATAAAAAGCCTTCCTGAAGTCGAGTCGCACAGTTCACCCGGTCAATGGCGACATACTGGCGTTGATTTGTGCAGTTCAATTTGCTGATTCATACTTGCGATTTGCGATGTGTACTCACAACAAGTACTAGAAGGTATAACGTTTATACGTACAATACCGCTCGTACAACTCGATCAGAAGGCGCGCGATGACGCGTTTTCGCGTCTTCTCCGTCCTTTTTGAATAACTCGCTACAAACTCAGCTTTGAGCGGAACTACCGTGATATTCATGATTATGGCGTTGAGAGCTACCCAAGGGTATAGCCAGGATAGGGGCTCTCTACGCACAAGAGGAGTTGTCCCGTTTCTGCAGTTCGACACGTCATGCTACTAAAATCAAGCGAAGTGGTCTCGAGTGGAAGTATGTACAGAACCGATCAATTTTTTTTTGCAAAAAAAGCGTTTTGCGGCGTTTTTTGCATTCACAAAGCGCCGCACCGCCTTAACCTGTTTCAAAGGGATCCATCTTCAATTTTGAAGTCATTTCTGGATTGCCAAAAATGAGTTCTATATGATAGTGTTACAAAATAATAGATTCAAATCTAGAAGTTTATCGAAAATTGCATATTTGCGTCACAAAATCCCTCATTATCAACTGATCAGCCACAAGAAAACGCAGACAAAGGCGGGCGTGCACCCTTCGCCACAATGCCGCATATAAGGAGCTGTTGTATATGACTGGATATTATAGTTGTACACGAACGAAATTTTCGAAAAATTTTCGACAGATTTTTCGAAATTTTTTTTCGAAAAAAAAAAGAAATTTTCGAAACGTTCGAAATTTTTTCGAACGAAAATTTTTCAATTTTCGTTCGTTCGAAATCCGATTTTCCAAAATTTTTTTCGAAATTCGTTTGTTCGAAATTTTTTCGAATAAATTTCGAAAAAAAATCGAAGTTTTTGACAAATTTCGAAAAAAAATTTCGAATTTTTTGACAAATTTGGAAATTTTCAACGAGTTTCGAAAAAAATACGAAATTTCGAAAAAAATCGAAATTTCGATTAGTTTCGAATTTCGTTCGTTTGACCTCCGAAATTTCGAAAGTTTTTCGAAATTCGTTCGTTCGAAATTATTTCGAACGAATTTTTTTTCAATTTTCGTTTGTTCGAAAAGTTTTCGAACGAAATTTTTTCGATTTTCGTTCGTTCGAATTTTTTTCGAAATTGTACAACTATACTGGATATAGCATAAACAACAAAATCAATATTATATGGTAATGATAGTTCGACTCTTTACTCAGGTTAGTACATATACGCATCTGTCTTGAAAAAAGAGGCCGTTCCACACCTAACATTGGACGAATTTTATCAGTCTGCTTTGCTGAGAATCCTCACTGAGAAGCAGAATCGTCGTATGATGAACTATCCATATTTGAGTGAAACTCTGGTCCGCAGTTGCAGACAAGCGATGTCTCCGGTGTAAGCAAAATGACGGTGAATCATAGGCTCTCGGCACGATTCGTCTTCGTCCCGGTACGATTACGTTTGAGCTCCGCGTTGCTACAGCGGTTGTCTGCGACACCGGCTAGGAATTTGTACAGTGCCCAGTTTCAAAAATCAAAAATGGCTACCACCCTTTTTCAAGCCCCGAAAAGCCGTTTCGGACTTTTGAAAAATCGACTCAATCGATATTTTTATTATCACACGACGTACAAGTATGGTTCAGGCCTGAATCAGGGTTTGACGTGCCTCCAATTATTTATTTTTTTATTTATTTTATTTATTTATTTATACGTGGAACACCACGCGTGAACAGATAAGCGGAAATTCAAGGCATAAACATATAACACGGAAACAGAAAGTATTGTAATGTAAGAATATCTCAATTAGGTCAATACAAATGAGTCACAAAGCGTGCGGGAAGCAAACTAAGCAGTCTCTTGGAGGTACTTGTCGATCAGCTTTTTGTATTGGGCTAGGGTAGTTGGCAATGGATGTTTCTTGGATAGCTTCAGAAATTCTGAGCCGGCTCTTTGAGTGAAAAAGTTGGCTCTGATACAGGTTTTGGCTCTTGAAAAATTAAGCTTGGACGAGCCACCTCTCGTGTTTGAAGAGGAGAACCTATAAAATGTGTCGATGCAAATGGGTACTGCACCGGAGATTAATTTGTAAATCATAATAAGATCATATTTCTTTCTCCGATATAATAGGGTGGGAACCTTGAACGACTTATTACGGACAGAAGCTGATGGAGTTTTAGTGTAGTCACACCCATATATTCTCATCCAAAGCTTTCTAGTAAAGTTATTTTGAACTGCTTCAAGTCTCTGAATGCATCGTTTTGAGTTTGGGCTGAATACGGTAGTACCATATTCCAATAAGGGACGAATGTACGACTTGTAGGCTAGTATAAGGTGTTCAAATGAATTCGTGGACAGAGCTTTGAACAGGTTGTGAATGGCCCTATCTGGCCTTATAAGCAAATGGCCTTACAAGCATTTCGGTCGCAGATCGCTCCATATCATCCACAGTTCTTGTGAGTTGACTACTCAGACATTCGCCGGGTCAGACCCCGGCTCGAACGGGGTCCATCCCCAGATTTCCGTTGGGTCGGACCCTTTAGCATTGTTTCTCCACATAGTCCCAACTGAGAAGACATGGGGGAGAACAAATTTTACTTTCCTCCACGTCGTCTCAGGTGGAAGAAGCGAGGGGCAAGAACAGAAAGAGGTTCGACCCGACACAAATCTGCGGTCGCACCCGTTGAGTTTCTGAGTACGTGCAGTCTGAGGGGTTACTGATTGGCAAATCTGTTCTATTGCCAATTGTCCAGACACTAGAAAACAATACAAAAGCGAGTAATAATCAGCCCAAAACTCACCGTCGATTCGGGCGCACCCACTCCTTGAGGGTGTGCCCTACTGTTTGTTGTACCAAAAACGCGTTGTGCATTTGCGTCCGCTACCACGCTCCATTTTGGAAATGCCTCAAAATTTTTGCTTTTCTTCATTTCTCGTTATCCGATCCAGTCGTATTTAGAGAAAACTTACCGATCATCCGTTATCCAGGATATATACACTCAACCTTGGGGACTCTGAATCTGCGTGGTCTGGTGCTTCCGACTGAAACTGTAGCGGTTTACCTCCAATCACAGTGTACCTTGCTGTTGACCACCAGCATATGGTTGTTTAAAGGCACAGGACACCCAAAAAAATTAATTTTCAGATTTCATGCTTATCTTGGAAAGAGTTACACGCTGATCACAGTTGTATCTCTGAAATCGTCCAAAACTCCATTTGAACAGAGATTGGCTCTTCAAAAATGCCTAAATTTTGAAGGTTAAAAATCGGTGGACGAGTTGTCTCAGGCCTGTATTTCTCTTCTTTCGCAAGCGTTGAGAGCGAGCCAGGATAAGGAGATAGCCCAGAAATGTACTGAAGAACGACGACTTATTGGAATTCATCCATCCATCGAGCTGCTATCAAGTCCGAAAATCCGTTAGGGGGTTGAGCCGGTGGTGGTGAGCGAAGGGGATCGGGCCTGTGGTGGTCGCTTATATCTCGCTTATTTGGAGGAATTGAGATCTCGCATTTGGCACGTGTTATACAAGAGGGATCTTCTACACAATTACACGAAAATCTCAAAATTCATATCTGAGGGTGTACTGTGCCTTTAAAGGCAGCATACACGCTCGTAAACGTGATAGGGATAACTACGGAAATAGAATGGTATGGCCGAGATTACAACGCCTACGCATTTCGAAGCGTCAAAAACGACCCACAATGTCGTTACAGGAGTAGCAAGTTTGTCCCCGCCCGTATTTTCACAGCCCTGTATTTGCATTTCCCCCAAACGCACGGTTGCTGGGTCATCTTCGCCGTCAGTGACGTGTGTGGCTCACTTGTTAAGCAATCCACCAACAGTACCGACGGTGAAGAGGAACCAGCAACTTTGAGTTGCAGGAAAAGGGCAAATACAGGGGGCGTGAAAATACGGGCGGGGTCAAATTTGCTATCCCTGTAACGCCATTGTGGGTCGTTTTTGACGCTTCAAGATGAGTAGGTCTGCAATCTGAGCCATACCATTCTATTTACGTAGTTATCCCAATCACGTTTTTCCCAATCGCGTGTGTACTGCCTTTAACACCTTTCGGAAGCCGCGCCGCGGCTATTACATCGCTATCTTTGGAGCGGAGCGGTCAATTCTCCGCTTCAAATATTGCTTTTAGCAAAATTACCCTGAATTAATACCCAGTAGTAGACAAAGTCCTGGAGGGTACTAAAATTTAACAAAATAAGATACTGCGAACTCGAAATCACTATTCGTACCTCACTTTTCGCATGTGAACTCTTTGAGATTTGCTCCGATAGAGTCATTTTGGAGTAGAGGTCACAAGCTCCAAAACCAATTTTGGCGGGACCTTGAGCGCTCTCTTAGAAGAATGTGAGGGCAAAATAAACTAGAGCCAGCCGCTGTCGAATTCTAGGCAACAACCATTTCGTTAATTTCGGCATTCCATTAAGACATCTAGGCGGCAAACTTCTTGAAATAGTGCACTCGAAGATTGTTCATTGATTGTGCGCTTCTTATAGAATTCTGATAAAATCGAGAATCGATCAATTTTTGAGAATATTTGATAAATTGCAAACAGAACGGTAGAGAATCTTGAAGGGAGGGTTCGCGATAAAAACTACTTCTGAGCTCTCTTCATAAGAATGTAGATTTGGTCATCACAAAAGTAAAAATAAGAGAAAAAACCCGGAAATTCGCTTGAAAAACGCTCAAAAGCAAAGTATAACGGCGAATTACCGGTGTCAGCCGGCCCCCCGATTAATTAACGCGATTTTCATTTATGCTTACTTATCCGACATTTATTTTGCTGTTCAAGTAGTCAGTAGTCTCCAGAAATGTTCAGAAGTTACTTTGGAAGCAAAATAAAAGTTGACAAAACAGGCTTTTACCCAAATCTCAATAATTGGGGGCGGGAGAACACCAAGCCATAACTTGCTCCTGAGCGTTTTTTGTCCAATTTTTTACTTATTTTCTCTTTTGTGATGGCCAGATCTACCATTCGACGGTGATAGCACAACAACCGATTTTATCGAGAACCCTGCCTTTAAGGAGAGCCACATTTGACTGGAGTTTTACACTATGAAAATGCCAGTTTAACGAAAAAGGGCCCAGCTGCAGCTGTTCGGAGCATTTACCGGGTGCCGATTTTGGCTCACAGTATTCCGCTCTCGTATTCTTTAAATTGCTGATTCAAGGAGTTTCGCGATAAAAACTAACAAAGGTGACAACCTCTTCATTCAATTGACCTCATCGGGTTAGATCCATACGTTCATATAAGGAAAGGGAGGAACGAATCCCGATGTCGAGTACACAGCGTGTAGCTTATTTCGTGAAAGTTGAGTGTCCTCCAGGCTTCTGTCCACCATTCATTCCAAAAACGACTCAACGCCCCGAATTTCGGAAAATTTTGAGAGAGAGAGGCTCATCGACAAGAATTGACATATGTGGTGTGTGGGAACTAGCAAGTGCTAGCACCAGAAGATCAGAAACTTTGTACGGATGCTTCACGCGCACTCTGTAGAGCTTGATTTCGTCATTGTATTAACCTACCATCATGAAAACACGAATGGTGCTTGGTCTATCAAAGCTTCGACATCAAAGGTCGCATTAAATAGTGACAATGGCTCAAAATCCGAATAGCCGATAATTTGCTATATGTACAATACCGGTTGGCTGAAAAGTATGACCGGTGCAAAACGCTGTCATTTTCAACGGTTCTGGCGACCCAACGGATTTTTCTTCTTTAATGAAACGCAAATCGGAAGAATAACAATATTTAAACAAATTGCTGAAAATTGTTATTCTCCGCTTTTACACTTGCTTCGAAACAGCAGTGCATAAAATAGACGGCTTGTCGCACGGACGGTGTTTTGTTGTCGGACAAGAAACTTTCCAAGATCGAGAAGGCGCCCAACAGCCGGAGTGGTCGACTAACGGCAAGTCCAGTTCGGAAAAGTTTTATGAGGAAGTTTATGAAGGAATACTGCATAGTAGTAGCAACAAGCGCGGTTTCGCATAAGATTGTGAGGTTTGAGCAGGAAATACGACCACGGACGAGAACACATGATTGTTTTCTTAGAAAGTGAATATTATTGCTAAGACGTTCCCAAAATGAATAGTGGATCAAATTCTGGCCTATGAGGGCGAGACAGTGCATATGAAGTCTTTTACCGAATTAGTGCGTCTGCCCATGAAGCTGCAGAAGTCTTCCGCGGTGCGGATCCTCCCGGAATTCAACACGGAATGGGTTGCCTTCGATTAGTCCAAATCTTGATTCAATCGGCGTCTCTCTGTGGGGATATTTAGAAAGAAGATTTTAGAGTAGGAATATCCCCAGTTCGACCACACTATTATGACATGATTCAGGCCCTGTATGGCTGTGCCTCACAGTCGATTCTGCGCACCCACCTTTGGAACCCTGTGTTAGAGCAAAGGGCAAACATTCTACTTTATTTTCTTAAATACTGTTGCTCGTCCTATCTGTGCTCCACTAGATTATAGAATACCGTTAGGAATCGTATATCACCAAAGATAAGCGTTTTTGTTTGCGCGTATACTTTTCAGCCACTTTTTAGTAACAGTGTACCACAGTAGGCGATCGACTCGCCTCAGCGCTGCAACTTTACCACGCTTAATTTCTGCACTTATCCCGAAAGTCTATGACTCAAACAGATTCCAGGAACTCCATTCACTAAGGTCACACTCGTGCATGCCAATTGGGACTTTCCTGTATGCTCCTCTGACTTGAATCACAATGAGGACTTTCTGAGGATTCGTTATTGTCGAAATGTTGTCTTAAAGGCACAGTCCAACTCCAAGGGTAATTTTTTATATTTCCCTCGGGGCACGGGTTTTGCATTTTAACATTCGATTCGGTTGCAAATAGGTGGAAACAGCTATGCAATTTATATAAATTCGATGAGTTAGGTCAAATGTCGAATTGTTTTGAAAAGCGTCTTCACATTGAAAAATTCTCGGAAAGGTTCCAAGGAAAAATGAGAAAAAAACGGACGATAATTGAAAAAAAATTGATTACTTCTATCAACTTTTCCAATACATTGTCTCTACGAAAAAAAAATTGAAACATTCCTACAGTTTACCGCAATGTTAAAATGCCATGGTGCGGTTGCGGTCAACACACTAACACTACGGTGGAAAACCCTGCGCTTTGCTAGATTTCGTCATCGATCGACAGCACAGCTGATATTTTGGGTGAGTTACGGTGTTTTTTATTTCTTTTTGTTTGCTTCTGACTCTTTTATGGCTGCGAATAGGGGCTTTTCTTAGTGCGTGAGGGGAGTTTGTCGTTTTCTTTTCAATTTCGAAAATGAAGTTTGAGAAAAAAAAACTACCAAGCCCGGACAAACGACAAATTGCTCTCACGCACTAAGAAAAGCTCCTATTCGCGACATTAAAAAGTCAAAAATAAAAATGAAGCAGAAACTAGCACGAAAAAGAAAAAAGCCCTAATTCACTCTGAATATCAGCTGTGCTGGTGATCGATGAAGAAATCTGACGAAGTGCCAGGTATTCCACCGTAGTTTTAGTGTGTTGACCTCAACCGCACCATGGCCCTGTGAAGGCACAGTCCAACCTCGAAATCGTTTTTGTGTTTTCCTGGCTATACTAAAAACGGCCCGACGCTGATTCCAACGATGTCTCTGAAATCGTATAAGACCCTCTAGGAACAAAGCTATGGCCCCTCAAAAATTGAGCTTCGGAAGCATGGTCGACGAGTTGTCCGTGGCTTGTAACTTCCGTCATTTGCAACCGATGTATGCGAGCCGGCCTGAATGGCTATAGAGGCTGAGAATGAAGGGAAGAACGGGGCTATTGATCGGAAATCATCGCTCATCTCGCCACTGTTGAGATCGAAAGATCGTAAAAGAAGCGTGCCAAAGTGGCTTCCGGATCTGGGAGCCCCAGGGTGGCTCTTCCTATATCTCGCTTATTCGCACGAATTGAGAGCTCGTGCTTGGCAGGCGCTATATGGGATGGGCCTTCTTCACAATTATGTGGAAATCTCAGATTTCGCCCCTGAGCTTATACCGTGCCTTTAACATTGCGGTAAACTGTACTTATTTGGAACCCTCAATAGCCCTGCAAGGATTCAGAGACTTCTTTTTTTCGAGTACGGCGAGTATTCAGGGTGGTCGACCTCTAGTTCGAATGAGCCGTACCTACTGTTTAGTACCTCTTATGCAGTAAACCTAAAAATGTCGCCTGGAGAACAACGGAATCCTCCCAGAATGTTCGCCATTTCGTCAATTATCACAATTACGCATGCAAATTTTGCGTCATCTTCCCGTGCCTGGAACATAAATTTCTCCCAGTTCGAATCTGGAATCCCCGCCGATGGCAGCGAATTATATGCGCGATACTCCCCAGTGACAGGCCATCACAAGGGAGCTAAATGTTCTGCCTTCGTGAACGCTGTCCACGATTCGGTCGTCAACAAGTTGGGCTTTTGGGTAGAAGGAACTTCCAGCACATGTAAAGCACTTCCTATGTTCCGGGGCATAGTGGCGCACGGAGAAACATTTAGATAAATGGTGCTACAAGTGAAGACAACGAATGACTTTTGATATCCTGCCCAGTAACTTTACCGAACAGATTTGACTTCTACCTGGACCACTAGAATTTACGTGCAACTCAACAACCTTGTGATACAAGTTCCATAGGAGGTGAGAATTCTTCAACCAGCTGGCTTTGACGTCCATTGTCCTTCATCTTCTATTCTGCTCTCCTCAATCACTCAAAGTTCCACTCCGCCCCCCGTATATATCACCTTTCGTGACCACAGGGTTATCATTTAACCCAGTGCCGCACTCAATGAATCGCTACCGTAGACCTTTGTTGACTATGCGAGTAACTCAGACGAGCGCGGACGGACGTGCGCATCATTTCATGCATATTGAAGCGGCGGACGATTTATTTCAATCAGCGTAGTCGTTAAAAATGCATATAGGGGCTTCCTTTAACGCGAGTAATTGCTAGGAATATAGAAGAGTCATAATGAAGCTACCCGTTTCTAAACACTATGTTTTTAGATAGAGAGAAGCAAGGTTTCCATGATGATGGTATCTGAGTGGATGCAGTCGTTATTGTAAATGTGGTTCACGATTTCAGAATGTTTTAATTCCTCTAAAACATTGTGCAGTCCGTTGAGTATTAATAACATTTGAGTGCGTAGGTTATAAGAATTATACAATAAATCATGGATCCACCCTATTTTTGCATCCATGTGGTCAGGCATTCAAATCCTCTCCACGGTAACATTACCACTGCACTTACGACTGTGGAAATCCCCAGAAATCATCCTTCTGTTGAAAATTCAAACCGTCTTTCAAAACATAGTGCTTCAGAAAAAAATAGTTCTCTTAGTGGTGCGAAATTATGGATCTACTAGTGAAAGCTTCTTCTACTTCCCTTACACTTTGGAATTGACGACATTGACCCCGCCTCTATCTGTTGTGATCTTACTAACAAGGGTAGTGTATTTGGCGGTAAACGCATCTGCGAAAACGACTTGTATGGTTAGTATCTCTTTGACCTCCATAGAAAAACTGCGCAGTTTCCCGCCCCGAGCTGCTGGTTCAAAGATGTTATAAGCTTAAAACTATCGCTTTCTGTGCTTTTTTGTATCTTCAAAAACGCGCATTAGTTTTCGGAAAATCCGGAAACGGATATCATAATTGTGTTGAGCGCTCAAATTAGCCCCCAGAACAAAGCTTGGTTGAAAGCACAATCTTCAAACTTTTACCAGAGTGATGGTGTTTTGGACTTGTACGAATTGTTTGTCGACCGTTTTCTCTAGCAATTTTTGGGGGTTTTGATAGCTTTGAATTTTTTTTCGGATTTAAATTAAAATTCCTAATAGAGGTTGTTTGGTGTGCTTATGACGGACTGTGGCAAATCTGTCGATTTTCCAAAGTTTTCGCCTAAGTTCGTTCAGAGCCTCCAATCGGAGGAAAATTTGAGGGCAAAACGGGACTTTTGACGATTTCCAGAACGCCTCAATAGAAATGGCTCAAAATGTTTCTTTAGGGGTGACCTGGAGTGCTGAACACGAATCTGAAGTCCGTTTATCGATTTTCGATAACTCACGGTAGATTGCGGTGGCTATACGGTACTTCGGTCAAAGTCCCATAATTGAATGGAATTTTTACGCGGGATTTGTTCAGGTTGCTGAATTCAAATTTATTGTCCATTTGTCAATTTTCGAAATGGCAGAATACTGCTATCGCGGAGCCTCATTGCTGATTGAAATGTTTATTATCCAAAAGAGGCTCGAAATCTGCAAAAGTTCGCGAAAGTTCGTCGAGAAAAAGTGTCTTCCAAAAAACTCGCAAAACTTCCTTCTTGATCTTCTGCTCTCTGGTAAGAGCAGAAGTTCAAGAAGGAAGCTTTGCGAGTTTTCTTGGAAGACACTTTTTCTCGACGAATTTTCGCGAACTTTTGCAGATTTCGAGCCTCTTTTGGACAATAAACATTTCAGTTTTTTGCCCCCGAAAATGACATTGTGGCAACCGTAATCTACAGTAAACCTAAGAATTACGGAAAGTGGACCACAAATTCGCTTTCAGCTCCCTTATTGAACCCTATATAAAAGTTTGAAGCGAAATTCGAGGCAATTTTCTGAAAGACCCGGAAAATGCGTGATGGGTACCCATTGCCTTTACGGGGATTCGAAAAACGCTTATACATACTTGTTGGAATCTGCAGCTCGGGTCTGGATACTGCGCAGTCTTACTATTGAGGTACAAGAGCTAACAATACTAGTCGCTTTAACAATACTGCGTTTACCCCTAAGATCATTTCCCTTTAAAGTGAACTTTCCATAGGAATGCTTCAGGTTGATCGCAGATTGCAGGGCGGATTTGAGATTGGCATTTTGCCAGACGACTTCAATTCTGGTATATCCTGTTACAAATGGGCTCTTCAACCTAGAGTATCCTTGGATTTGTTTTCGCGTGGAAATCGATGCACGCGCAGGTTGCATCAAGCACACCTCCTCCCGCAGTTATCAAATATGGAGAATGTGAAGGACGGAATTGGATTTCAGTCATCGCCACATATTCGAGCCCACCACACATTTGTGTGCATGGTAGGAATGAAGGGAAAGAACCAGGAAACAAGGACAAGATGAGTATGACAACTGAAAACGCCAATCAGTTTTTTCTCCATGAACGATTTCTTCCTGCATTGTTCTTTCACCCGTATCCAGACTATGCAGAAAATACATTCTTCTCATCATACATGCTTCCTTCTATATATAGAGACTTCCACTTCACGCAAAAAAACTGTAAAAGTAAATTTGGTGATTTCATCCTAGACATTGGATCAGACAAATCGAGAGTGTCAATAAAATAAAATTTTTAAATGTGTAGATAAAAGTAGTACATATGTCGGCGGAATTATTGGGGATGTGTATTTTACTATGACACATTGGAGACGTCAATTTAATACGCTTTCCGAACTCTTCAAATGCTCCTGGTAGAAGGTTATCGTGGTTTTTCTGGAACAAGGAAGCCGAATGCAGCCAAATTCGCACATTCCATCCATCGTTTTCATGAGCGTGCCAATATTGTCATTTCAATTTTGGTCAGTATCGCGGCTGTACCCTCTTTAGCAGCCTGACCGAGTTTCGCATGAAAGTGTGTTCCGTGTTCAGTTTTATTTACTCGGTTAGGAAGGCGCCACGCAGCAACCCGGGAAAGCCTGGGAGTAATGACTATTAATCGATTACTTTCGATCAGGGCTGTGCGGAAATCTTTTTCATGATTTTCAGAAACTGAAACGGAAGAAAAATGGTAAAAAAAAAACGCCAGAAACGGACATGGTAGAGAACAAAAAACTACGGCTTGTCTCATTCTCACGCTCCGTCGCTCCTCATCGCTTGCAACTCTCATTCGACAATCTAAGGTCCCATTCAATAAACCAATAATTATTCAAACTACATAAATTACTATGAGGAAAATTCTCGCTCCGGAGAAATCCGAAAAATCAGTTCCAAAAATCACTGGGTATATGTAGCTGCTCCTTGCAGGCAGTGTAAAGGTCCCCTAGGAAGGAGTTCAGGCTGTACCAGGTGTAGATGAACGCTTGCGGCTGCGTCGCGTGTTCAACGCGAGTCAATCCCCTGAATCTTACCGGCAAATTTTTAGGATTTATTTTGAACCTTCATTGCCTACCATAGCGAAGACCTCGCGATTAATTCTAAAAAAAAACGAAAGAAAACTTTCAGGCAAAACAAGAAAAACTTCATTTGTGACCTGCCTCCAACGCGCAGTGCTGCTGTCCTTGGTCACCTCCATCTACATATCTCCGCCCAGACATCTTCCTCGGGGACAGGCTGTACGTGCATAAGATCCTGTCTCGATTCTTATTGCTGTTTTGGAAGTGGACAAACGGATAAAAGGATTTTGGCAAAAAGTCCAACAAAAATCTGCCTGTCTTGAAGAAAAGCTGTTTAGAGCTGTACCGAAAAGCGGTCAGATTCCTGCCACGCTTAATTTGTGACATCATTCTAGGGTGCGCAACATTAGAACCTAGAACTTTGCCGAGGATCTCAACCAGGCTCAGATATTTGATGGAAAACAAGAGGTTGGAAATGATTTTTAGCTCCTTATGATGCCTTCAAACACCCTTGCCCAAACCCACTACAATTACCGATAACTAATTTCTTCCGCTTCCGAGCCCAATAAGTCGGAAACGGAATCGGAAACGGAACAGTTCCGCACAGCCCTGGTTTTGAGCCTCACCCCTGGAACGAATGCGATTTTCGATCGATTGCTCATGTTATTTCTTTTGAGATGGAGCGCGCCAGTCGCCACCGTTTACCGCTGTAGCGGTCGACGCTTCGTATGTTCCTGGCAGCCGATTTTTTCTTGTGCTTGGGTTTTTTTTAATAAGGCCTTGCCGACTTTTTTTTCGGCGAGGCACAGTCGAGTAGAATTGGATGTGAACGGCACAAAGCGTCGACGATTAAGTTGTTTGGGAGGCACACGTATGTATGGTCTCTTTGTCAAGTTTAGTCTAGTAGATTGACACGGCGTCACCATTGCGGCGGGCCGTGCGGCGATCACAATGTCACCGGTCAACGAGGTTTTGATCGCGCGCGACGATCCACCTCCACAACCCCATTCATTTACTAGAGGTATTTTTCATAGCGGGTCCTTTGTTCTTTAGTAAACTAACTCGCAACCACATTGTTGTCTTAGAAGAGTCATATCCATAATGATCTGAATTTCAGATTCTCAGTCATCTATGGTTGAACGTCCAACGCAGCTTACGACTTCTTCCCAAGCTGCAGTGGAAAGTCGGCTTCAAATGTTGGGGCGCGTTCAAGAAAGAAAACAAGATTGTCTCTTTAAGAACGATCTAAGGAATCTTCCATTGTGTGTACGGGAACGGCTGTCTGGACGTAGGCAAAGTGGGGATAAATGTGGTGGAGGAAATTCCGAAGTCACTTTCAACATGGTGGTAAGTGTCATGTTTTAAGCGTCAATATGAAGCCGCGTCCATGCATGTATTTTCACACTCCTTTGAACGAAACTTAGCTTACATGGTGCAATGCAGAGTTGGGGGCTGGTTTTCGTAAATCCATCAGAACAGAGTTTCTATGATAAGACTTTTTCTCAAACTCTATAGAAGAAAATCGTCAGTATTCTGTGTTCACGGAAGGGTTACGGTAGGACTAGTACTCGGGATTGATATAATTACCCTTAATTAGCTCCACATAGCAGATTGATTCCAGCAAATTGAGTTCTTCTTCCATAACGCAGTATTTCTCAGCCTATTGTTTTTCAGTATCTTTAGCGCGTGAAGTTTCTGACATTTTGTTTCACTGAATTCACTTGATTTAAGGTGATTTGATCGAGCGAACACCCGGATATCCAGTTAACTGACAACACTTCAGGACGGAGAGCCTGCATGATCTGCTCGTTTGCAGGTTATTGTCATCACGTTTGCTTCTGCAGAACTTGCGAACAATATGGACTTTCCGCATGAAAATTTCACCCAAAACTCGGTAAATATTCAAATCTCTGCCGTTGGCCGGTGTGTTTGTCCATTATGTTGATTGCCTGGTGAACACCTGAGTGAAATTCCATCAACGCTCGCTGAACACATTTGACAAATTGAAATCCCTGGAATGTGATTGTGTTACAAGACTTTTTACTAGTTCGGTAACATAATGGTTCTATTTCTTCTACATAGTCTTCCAGGAGTTGACCATACAGCTTTAGAGTCCATAAAACGCTGTCAATCAGCCTCCTTCCATACGGCGTTTAATATGAATCCTCGTCATAAAACGTCGCGTGTGCCATCCAAATTGCCCCCAACAGCCGTGTGTATCATATTTAGTATTAGGTTGGACAGATATGCCAAACCTCCGATTTCAGAAAACTTGCTGCTGTGAGGGAACGATTCCCCATCAGATGTAAAAATCCGACAAAAGTAAAGCAACGATTACAGATTGCTGCACACTGAAATCCGCTTTGAGATCTTTTCAGGTTAGCTCATTTCCTTTAATATTTGTAAAATGAGAGGAAAACAGGGTCCAGCAGGTGTAGATAGAATTCAAACGAGTGGTGGTGGGGGAAGGGTTGTAAAAGTTTTCGGGCTAAAAAGTTGGAGGGGGCAACTTAAAAATTTCGGGAGAAAAAAGTATCAAATGTATTGGGGAAAAGGAAACAAAAACGTTGTAGAACTTGTATAAAAGTGGTTTCTACAAATCAAAAATGAAATCGCAGCTGATAACAACTTGAAAACAACGAGATCCAACTCCACTCAACTATTTTCAAACCCCTTGTAGGCGGAAATTCGTGTACGTTATCTTAAGAAACAAGATAAGACGTTCGACCCCCCCATTAAAAGTGAAAATTTTGTGTAAAAAAAAAGAAGCTGAGTTCCACATAGGAATTCCCGTAGATTGACACAGTTTCACTTCTCAACCCAATTGAAGTACAGGAGTTTAGATGAGGTAAGGTGGGGGGATGTTGGCAAGTCACGTAGGCAAATCGTATGGTTTTTCCCATCACTATCCAACGGGTGGCATCCCTTCAGCAATAGGATTTCGAACCACCAAGGGTCCAGACTTTGAGGTAGTGGGAGTGTGTAAAAAATTTGCACTTAGCTTTTTTCGCAACCTTTCAAACTTCTGCATGAATTATACATTAAGTATGTTTTCCGTTTTTGTTTTAGTCTGACGCATGGACCCGGCGGCTGACCGTGCGGGATCGGCGGCCTCACTGGAGAATGGGGCTTCGATTGCGGAATGATCTACCGTCGTAGTCCCGTTCATTCATCAGACTAAAATGATTGCGAGAACTCCATGTATGGCGCTGAAGTTAACGCGCCCCAATCTGAATGCTTTACCGCAAGCGCTGAATTTACGCAACATCAATTCGAATGTTTCACCAGCCCTCCTCATACTTTCTCTCTCCCGGAACGTCGGAGGGCCCTGTGTTGCACCGGCCCTCTAGCTCATAAAGGGCGCGAAGCCCGGACACTATTGTGGAAGTGGCGCGAGGCCTCGACGCTGCACATTATTGCTGTTTCACCGTTGATTGTTGTCGCATATACTTCAGCCGAGTGGAGGCAAATCCATATTCTTTGGATTCCTCTTGTAAAGTATTACTTGAACACAACTCATCAATAAAGCAAAATCTCAATATAATAAGTACAACCTTAAATTCATAATTCGGTTTATCACGCATGCGTAAAATACAAGGTTCAGCAAAAAAACATGTCTCCAAAAATGTGTCATTCGCTAGCATTCTTTGAGTTTTACCCACCCGTAAGTTTCAGCCTATTGCCCGGAATCCACGACGCGGTGGCGTGTTTGGACTTAGCTGCGAGTCTCTGTACTATGAACTGGATCCGAATAATCCGACCAAGAAAACACTCTGGTTTTGGCCTGGTATGTGTTTCGCCGCGAAACTAATCGCAAGACGAGTTCTCGCCGCGGAAAGATCACCTGCGTAACCGCTGCGTCTCAACTTTGATTCCTTTGTCAGCAACAAAAAATAGCGAATTTTCGATGTTCTTGTCGTAGGAGCGTCTTTGTGGGTTCGTTACAATTTTCGAAAATTTTGGGCACGGACTGACCACCGAGGGGGGGTCGTAAGTATTACGCGGCTCTCGCCATCGGGCTGCTGGACGCTGGCGGGGAAAATATCATAAATAGAGCTCCAACTTGTAACTGAACAGGATGAGAGATGCATTTGTCGATTCATTCGCTCCTTCATTGACTCCTCAGCGAGCCTAGGGTCGAATCCATATTTCCCCCTTTGTAAGAAATTATCAATACGTATCGAATGCATATCGTCCTCGTGTGGAAGGTGATGAGCATGTAAAGACCTGAAGTTTGCGATAATTAACCCTGAAAAACTGTCCAGATTTATAATTGTCATAGCACCATCTTGTGCTTTGAGCAACGGAACCGAACTATAACTATCGAACACCACCTTCTCTGGTGAACACGGAGGACATTCCTCGGCGCAAACTCACTCTATCCCACCAGGGTAGGGGCTCTCTACACCGAGGGAAGAGTTGTCTCGTTTTTTCTGCGGCTCAATTTCCACTAGGGACCGCTTCGCTTTATCTGATTAGCGTGACTTGTCAGACTGCAACAACGGAACTACTCCCTCAGTGTGCAGACCGCTCCCATCCCCATCCCACCGACTGCAGGGGTCGATCCCCTCAACAGCGCGAGGTTGTTCTCTCTTAAGGTGGACATTGAAAGCGACAGGGTTGAGCTTGGGGGGCCATGGTTGACTGTGGTTGGTTCCTCCTAAGTTTGGTATTTAGAAAGGCAACGTTGAGTTTTGCAGGGTCTTGGCTGGTTCTGTGATAAAAATTTCAAAGAGCCAGCTAGTATACTTTTTTTTTCAAAATGGCTCTGGAGTCCCCGGGTCCGCAGAGGGAATCTTGGAAGGGGCTAGAGGACACGACGCTGCTTCCCACTGAGTTTCGTTCAGCCCCTCAGGGCGCGGCCAAGCTCTTCGGGTCGGGTCCATCTGCTGCGTTTTCAGAGTTCCAAAGTCCACTGCGATGTTCCTCGACCGTCCCTTCTCAGACAGCCGGGTTTCCGATTCGGCGACGATAGGCTTGACTCGACTACGAAGCGGTGTTAAAGACGATACGGCCGCGTACTTTCTGTGTGCAACGTGGCCTAATCGTCGTCGAAGTGAAAAGCATTTGCCGCAATATATAGCCGTTCCACTCGGCCAGGACTTCTTCGATTCGACTAGGATGCAGATTGGACGACGAATGAGCCACGATGCCCATGATTGAAACCGTTGATCGATTGCTCCACAATTGATCAGGCGCCTATTAGCCGCACAGCACGTATAAAAGGGAACCCATCCCATATAGAACGCAGTGGGCCTTCAAGGGCCGCTCCTGGAAGGTGACTATGAGTAACATTCTGGACGATTTTTGACCGCTGAGAGGGCCTCCCCCACGGTCCTCGGCGGAGGAAGCTCCCTCGCTGTCGAGCGTGGTGAGGGTGATGTCCTTGTCGCGGACTGCTGTGGGGGGGACCCTCTACTGCGGGCCGTGACATGGGCAGTATCCTTATTGGGGGAAACTCGCTCCCATCGAAGAGGTGGGACTCCGCCCTCAGCGCCACGTGCTCCTATTATAGTACGACGTGCTGCCGCGTGGGGAACGGGAACGCGGCAAAAGTTTTCCCTGTCTACTCCACGTAGCCCTATCGAACAGGCCACGCGCTGCAGCGTGGGAAATAGGGCGCGGTAAAAGTTTTGCCTCGCTGCGCCACGTGGTCCTATCTAATAGATCACGAGCTTTCCGGAGCAGCACGTGCTGCTGCGAAGGTTCCTTTCAATTCGACAAGGTATCCGATTAGAAAGCCTATCGTGGTCTAATCGGACCTCCCCAATAGCAGCGTCATCTACATATCATCATTTTCTAAGAGATAAGGCGAAGATAACATGTTTTAAACGAGTCGGCGAAGTTCAAATCATAGGCATCAATTCTCTCCCTGAAGGGGTTTCTTGGCTTTTTTGTGTATCTCAGACAAATGGCGCATTCAGTGCGTGTCGAATATGCATTCAATTCGAAGACAAGGCGGTTTCGAGCATATGCAGGGAATGGCTACCAGGGGAGCACGTGCTCTTATTGTTTCTCGAATTGCAGCCCGTGCTTCAACAACTCATACGATCAAAATGGTACACATTCAACTCGAAACGGCTTTCCAGAATGGGGAAAAATACCACGCATTCTTGAGGCGGGGCGGCTTGTCAAATGTCGGCAGCTACGCCGGTTCAATTGCCCAAGTCAGCGGTGATTGGCTGGCGCAGCTGTTGGGGACTTTGTTCAACCGCTGGTGGCCCCAGATAGTGCTCAGCGAGCTGGCGGAGTTTGTTGACAAGCACGTTAGAGGCAGTGTTCACAATAAATTTTGCTTCCGATATCTCCACGGTTTACGAAAGGTCTGGTGCACTATATAGCAAGGCATGCTTTAAAAGGACACAAAAGACGCGTTTTTGAGCCAAAATAGGCCCTCTTTGGTTTACGTTGATTTTTGAGCGTGGAGGAATTTACCGCTAGAAGAATGATACCTAACCCCTGTGCAATGAAGCGATCAGCTCCTTTATCAGCACTTCCTTCACTTGATCATTCCTGTAATCTGAAACTTCATTTGTTCATTCCACGGGGGCGGAGCTGGGGCACCAGGCGTGTCTGGGCACCAAAAAGCTTGTTTGCAGCAGTAATTTTGCCGCTCCTTGCTCGTTTTCTACCGTTCTTTCTACACTGGGAGCCTAGAATCCTTCTCGCCTATCATTTCACTGTGGAAAGTCAACGAGGATGATCATCGTGAACACTGCCTTTAAGGCGTAAACAATATGCCTAAGTACTCTTTTATTCTGAGAATCACTTCTAAAAAGCAAAGAAGACGAAGGAGTTAATTGTAAGGAAAATATGAAATATGAAAAAGCATATGTTGATGGATGGAACAAAAAATATGATGACATCCAATGCACCACGTCTGACATTCCCGTTACCAACCCATTATTTACCTTTATATATCGAACAATCGATCTCCGGAAGTGGTTGGTGTATTTCTCGTAAACATGCGGTCTATTCGTTCACGCGTATCCTTGGATTTTGAAAGTTGGGTGGCACGCCTGAAATAAACAAGATGGGATCTAAAATGATTTTCATATAAAACTTTTAACTTACGTGAGTAAAGTTTGTCCACTAGAAGTCGACTGTGCGAGCGTAGTAGTCATTCGCAGACGTTCAGTGAGATAAGCGCGACATAACCTTTTCACTGCGCAGTTAAACCAAATGTTTGGGCGTTATGTGATATTGTGCGATAAAGGAACTAATTACACAAAAAGCGTGGAATCTCACAAGCGAAAATTCTTCTAGTTTCCGCCATTTTTTCTTGTTTCCCCCCTCAGGTACGCCAGAGATGATGATAAACCGCAACTTCTTGTCCTTCTCGACGATCTCGCATGAAGTAGGAGTGAGAACGCGGACCAACCTTTCAAACAAGGGAACCTCCTTAGAAAGCTTTTTTTTCGGAGCATAGTGTGCAGCTCAGACAGCAGAAGATCGCATCCAGAATTGTGGACTGCTTGCACAATATTGAACGAGTTAGCACATGTAGAGTTAACAACAGTCTCGTTGGTTGGCGATGACATGGTAGAGAGAAGACAAAAGCCGACCACACTCGGGCAATCACGAAGTCGAATATTATCAATCAACACTTACTTCATACATTTTACATTTACATTCATCTTCTCTCAGTTTCTCTAAACCACATTAACAATGAGATATAAACACAAAAAAACATGTTTTCATGCGTGGATTTGAAGCTCGACTGCTCACAAGCGAAGTATACAAAGCATATGTCGAATCTACGGAAACGATGTGTATTGCTAGTCTTCCTTGGGCATATAAAACTGCGCAGCATCCCGTCTCGAACCGCAGGTTCCGAGAAGTTATAAGCCCAAAACGGTCGTTTTTCCGGTGTTTTTTGTACCTTTCCAAAACGTGCATTGGACTTCGAAAAATCCGGAAACCAACCTTATAATTGTGTACAGCGCCCCAAACAACCCCTTCCCCCTCTGATCAGAGTTTGGTGGACCCTTCGTCAAGCTGCAATCTATTACAGTACTATTATGCAAAATCACTCAAAATGAGGTGTTATCAGAAACTGATCAGAAAAAGGCAGGAGTGAGAAGATCGCCTAACCAGGTTGATGTTCTTCGGACGCGCTTGTTGGAGACGACCGGCTCTATCCCAGGGCTAAGGCATCTTTCATAGTCCTCACCGCAGGCACGGCACGCGCGTGACGCGCGGGACGAGCGGTGGACTATGAAACTTTTCACCGCGCGGCACGCGCGGGACGAGCGGAAAGCCACTATGAAATCTCCAGCGGCACCGCCATGGCAGTGCGGGTAAAAGTCGGGCCTCAAGTGGGACTTGTACTGAAATTCCTCGCTTGCATTTGCGTATGCGGTGGCGCAGGATAGTCCCAGAATTATTTATGTTGGAGTGGACTCAAATCGAGAAGCAGTTATTGATTGAAACGGTTAAACCGCCACGGCGGTTTGGGCGGCGCCGCTATGGCGGTGCTGATGGACTATGAAAGTTCTTACCGCGCGTCACGCGTGTGCCGCGCGGTAAGAACTTTCATAGTCCACCGCCCCTCCCGCGCGTGCCGCGCTTGCGGTGAGGACTATGAAAGACGCCTAACGAAAAGTGGCCGGTTGGTGGACCAATGTCATGTGGATGGTCAAGGGTCGAGTATCACTGCCCAATCCAGATGCGTTGTTAGCAGTCTCAGCGCTTCCTTCATTTCCTCCCGATTGTTCATGGGCGGTCTCCATCTCTTTATCTCTATCACTTCTTTTATTTTCCTCTCCACTGTATGAGAAATGTTTCTATGCAAGACGCTGGCGGTCATTCTCGGTACTGCATCGTCGCCATTGCTATTTTTCCGAATCTAAAAAAGAGAGGAGGCAAGCGCGCTCCGCCGGTATTTCAGATTTATAGTACCCCTCTCTCCTAAGCATCTTGAGAAATTGCGGCGGCAAATAGATTGCTTTATTATTTTTGAGTTCCCTCGACACAATTCTTTCTATAAAGGATAGGATGCGGGGTTATATCGCCGCCGCCAGATTTTGTCGCGCGCGACAGCACAGCATTCGTTATTTTTTCAAATGAGCAAGGTCGCTCCACAAGGCTGTAAACTGCATCGAGTAGACTCTAGGAACTACAGGAACTTATGAAGTCAGCGAAGGATTTTCGTGGAGTAGAGTGTTGACCGTGGTGATTAGACTTCTCATGTTGGCACTATTAATCTTGGCACTCCTCGCTGTCCCAAAATAAGATGCCGCCATTTCTGAATGAACAAATTCAACAATGTGATCATATGTTGGCAGCCGTAATCTTAAGACGTCATGATGAAGGTGATGATTTTGATGCGAGATTTGAAAGAGTTGAGGGGAAACACTTCATTTGAGTGATTTCGCATAGTACTACTGTAGTGACTCGCAGCCTGACGAAGGGTCTACGACCCGAAAAGTTGCAATAATGAAGGTAAAGAAGATCAATCTCTGAGCAGATGAGCTTCAAATCCACGCACGAAAACTTGTTATCATGAAGCTCAGGGTTTCTTCAATATTGCACAAAAACATACTTATCTCTTGACAACAACACCACGAGCAACAACATCTCTTGCATGCTCTTCTGCGCACTCGGGCCAGAACTTGTTGTATCTGGCTTTCATGCATGACTTCTCACGAAGTTCAGTAATGGCCGCCTTGATCGTTCTTTACTTTCCTTTACCAGGGTGAGTAGGTTTAGAGAATGTAAGGAAGTAAAAAGAAATAAACCCGCTCACTTCACAGTTGACCCATGGCAAGATGCACCAGGGCAAGACCGGTTCCATAGAGAGGCACATTCGATCCGCTCGCTATATGCAAGGCCAAAATCTTCTCTGTCGGTATTTTTCACGATGACCCCGAAGTGATTTGTTCTTGTTTCAGCAACCGCAATAATTTTTCAAAGTCTCTTTCTTCTTACAATTCATTCAAAGATGTAAACGCCACATGAACAAAACAAAATATGTTTATTCAAACTGCACAAGCTAATCCATAACGCTACAAATTTCTGCCCCCAAAAAGCAAGCACTAGCTGCCTATTCACCTCATCGCGCTGCTTTCTTGATCTTCGTGAATCATTTGACGGCCAAACACTTATGTTGCAAAGTAGAATAACAATAACACATCAAGCGATTTGCAACTACTTCGATCCTGCTATTACCATTAGGTCAATGTATCCTCTGGTTTCGAGCCAGATTTGCTCTGTGCGAAGCGAGGGTAGAGACAGCGAGAAATTGTGGGGAGAACGAGACGCAGAGTACGCACACAGACGCACGCAACGAACGGAAATTAATCACACTTGGAAACAGAGGATAAATAACTAACCCACTCGAAAGCGCTATTCAGGTACAATAATGACAGCTACTAGTTGATAGAATTCTGGCGACACATTTATATAACTCTGGGGCGGCATGCACGTACGCAAGTGTTACGGAGGGGTTAGGGCAGTGCTTGGGGCGTCGGCGCGTTTAGTGAGTGCAGTGCGAGGGCTGGAAACCATCAATCAATGGTGTCTCAGCGGGGTTTCGGCTGCCTCACCCTCTTAGGTACGGTTGGCTAGGGAACGATCTTTCAGTGATATCCCAACCCCTTTCCAACCCTCGTACTGTCATCATCAAACGCGCCGATGCCCCAAACCCTGCCCCAACCCCTTCGTATTAAGGGGTCTGCAGAGTTGCGCCGCGGCGAGTCTCGCTGCGACTGGGCAATGATGGAGAGTAGGGGGCGCCACGCAGCGGGCGAGGGCGGCGACGTGCCACGAGAGGACGGCGACGCGGGTACCTCGCAGTGTTTTCGTCGCCGCGACAGCAGCGGCTCCCACAGCGACGCCACCAGCGGACGGCGGCGAGGAATGTTCTAGACCATTTCTATCGTCTGCGAGTGGTTCCGCTGTCAATCCTTTCAATGTTTTTATTGTTTAGTCATCCGTGCCATTTTTTTCTATTTTCACTCTCATTTGAGGTTCTGATCGCATCTTTCGATGAACGTTTGAACACTTTCCATTCGTTCGTGGCTATTTATGTGATTTATTCCAATTCACTTCCTGATGTATTTGATTTGACTACAGTTTTCTTTTCTTTTGTGAGATAATATAGATTCTCACAAGAATTTCTTATTTAACGTAACCACAAGATTTTCTGTTTTCCGCTTCGGAGAGCGTGTTCTTCATGTTTTTTTTTGAGATGACGAAGTTTTTTTTTTAAAAAAATACGTGAAAGTTCAGCAATCTTCGAGATGCTTTCAGTTCTGGTGCCTCTGGCATTCGAATCCCTCTTCAAATTTGATTTCATGGTGAATCCAATCGATTTCCAAGAGTATGTTCCCACACTTATATGTTTCAACAGCTCGATTCAACATAATGATAGTCGATAAAATTTTCCCGGGTCATCTACTACCTTAATAAACAAAGCAGAACGTTTCATCGCACTTACGTGCAATTTTTCGACCTAAGATTATGTGTGATTATTCCCTAAGTTTTTCAGCAAAGCTTCCAAATCGCCATAAAAATACAACTCGTGTACTAAAAATAATTCTCTCTACTAATTCCGTTGTCTTAGAATGTGTGTCCTACATACAGCATTATCACTTTACTGAACATAAATTAGTGGCTCACTCCACTGCTTTCTAAGAGCTTCATTTTCTAGAAGATGCTCATAGGCTTTTCCTAAAAGCATAAAGAAGCACTAAGGACTATTTAAAAGCAGTGTTCATGATAAAAATATGTTTCAGATTGCACTAGAAAAGGGTAGTGTGGGGACATTCTGAAACGTTAACGTCGAAAGAAAGCATGAAAACGAGCCAGGAAGAGCCACAAAAAAGCCCGAAATTGGCACTTCGAGCGCAAGGCAAACCCCAAAAGCGCAACACACGCCCACCGACGTGAACAAATGAATGCTCGAGATCGTGAGATGAGCGATGATTTCCAATCATTAGCCCAATTCTTCCTTTCATTCTCAACTTCTCTCTTTACTCAAGTCAGCTCGCATACATCGGCTGCGAAAGACGGAAGTTACAAGCCTCGGACAACTCGTCCACCATGTTTCCTTAGCTCAATTTTTGAGGGACCATAACTCCGTTCCCAGATGGTCTTGTACGATTTAAGAGACATCATTGGAATCAGAATAGAACCGTTTGGAAGAGAAACAAAAAAAACGATTTATATCGTGAACACTGCCTTTAAATCATAATGTGACGTCAGATTAACTAGTGCATACGTTGAATAGCGACGCCGGCGGCAAAGCCGCTGAAACTCTGCGAGATCTTGGTGCCCAACGCCGCGTCATGTTTCAACCCCGCCCCAAACCTCTCGCTCGGCGACGTGCCGCTGGTCGCTGCAACTCTGCAAAACCCATTAAAGGCAGCATACACGTTCGCAAAAGTTGTTGAGATAACTACATTAGTGGGGTCGTACGGGCCCTAGAAGAGCCCTCGCGAAGTTGGAAGAGTTGAAAACGAGTTTAAATGACCGTATTTGAGCCGAGTCACAAAATGATCCTTTCCCCGCCCATCGATACGGGCTCCGCCCCTCAATACAAATGTTCAAAGCTCGATTACGGTCATTTTGGCTCATTTTTTACGCTTCTACGTAAGCGTTCCAGAAAGGGCCGTACGAGTACATTAGCGTCGTTATCCCAACAAATTTGTCGCTAGCTCCGCTATTTCAGCCAATGCAGTACAACTCGTCCACTTCTGGGCCAATATAGAACGAACCGTTATATCTTCATTTCAGTTGATTTTTTTTCGATTTTTCGTTATCACTGAATATTAACAGCTTCAGACTTTCGATTCATTCCATAAAATTGATATCATTTTTGAGCGTGTATGCTGGCTTTAAAGGGCGGGAGGCGGTCGCTGCCGCTGTGCAAGGCGACGCGACCGCGTGTCTCAAAGTATATCATTGCTCAACGAGAAAATTGGAGATATGTACATATTAACTACGTCAGTTGTATAGGTAAGAATAAGAATCACATGACTGCTGTCTATTCATGCATTTATACATATTCCGGTCGATTGAAGATGTAATTTGTAAAGAAGATAATGAGAAAGAAGAAATTTAAAGGCAGTGGTCGCGATCAAATATGCTTGTCGTCTTTTTCTCTCCAAATTCTTTCCTGGGTCTCGAGTAGTAGGACCTATAAGAAAAAATCGCGAAAAAACCACTGTTTTGGGCCGAATTTAAAACCTGAACTTTCTTGTCTTTTGATGGTGGACGAGCCCTCTCCACATCATCGGCATCGATGATCTCTAATATCGAGAACATCAGCTAGCTTGAAATTGAATGTCAATCAATGACCCTTCGAATTTATGTGTGTATCTAGTCAAAAACATTGGCTGAAGTGATGCTTTCATTATTCAACCGTTTTTATTCGTTAAATTTGCATTTATTTCGTCCTCTGAATGTCGGTGATTTTTGACTGCTCGGCATGAGACTGCGATCTGTTTCGTCATCGCTGTGCACGTGTGCACGAACTAGCTTCTTTGGGCCCTAGAAACTCTATTTGTAGACCGTTTTTCACCGCGCTACCTTCATAGTTTTTCAGCTGTTTTTGATCTAAGTTGATTTTTGTAGTTTTTTCGATAACGTTTTTCATCGTGACCACTGCCTTAAAGAAGGGATTCAGTGGCGCTCGAGCATGGGCCGTTGGACTGTGTGCAACATGATTTTATCGACTTGGTGTTTATCGATTACCTGCGCTATTGATCCGGTCGAGGCAGTGTTTTGAATTCGCGTGGGAAGAGGGAAGCAGGGTGACCGTTTAGAAGCTTCTGATCGCTCAATTCTGCTCTTCTGTGGGGCGTCTTCTCCGTTCACCTGCTCCGCTTCTGGTGCTGATCGTCATGTTTTGATAGCTGATGCCGTAGTTTTTTGTTAGTTCGTTTTAACCACAAAAGCTAGTTTCGCTTCATGTGCCCGTGTTTGTGGGAAAGACGTTCATTAGCCCACAACACTTCTAGTATATTCCCTGTTAAACTCGTATTCATCGTTGGAGGGTTTTGATCAACCCGTTCACTATTTGGGGGATAGGGGCTCTGTACACACCAAGGGAGTTGTCCCGTTTCTGCAGATCGAGACGTCACGAAATCCAGTGTAAAAGCGAAGTGGTAACTTTTCTTGAGTTGTAACATGTGTGTTTTATTTTCAATTATTCTCATTTTTTGTGGCAGTGAATAGACTATATATCACAATGCGGATCCAATCAAAGTTGATACTACAAAGAATATGAAGAATTATTCGAGAGAATACATTGACGTAAGGGCCTTTCGCCTTTTTTAGTTCAGCGAGTGAACAAGGCGCAACCGTTTGCGGCTAGTGATGGCAACACCGTGGCTAGTGAGGATTTGATCTCAGGCGACGATCCACAGCCTCGTTCACTTGCTAGACTAGAACTGCTTTCAGGCCCCCGTTAGACCCGGTCGATTGATTGAGTCCCAACCGGTCGATACGCACCGAGATAGTGACAGACGGGTGCAGAAGATCCATTGAATGAGTATCTCTGCGACCGTCCGCAACCCACCAAGTCGATACTGGTGTTCTACTCACACACTGGCGGGGGTCGATGGCCGGTTGAACAGGGAGCGTGCTGCCGCTCGAAACGAAAAAAAGGGGCGAGCGAGGCCCGAAATTTCCCCCATTCATGCCGAAAACTCCGCGTGTCAACCTCCCACCGACCCTACAATGCCACGTCACAGTTCACCCGTTTACACCGAAAGCTCTGCATGATCACCTCCCACCAAACACTCAGTGTAACGTCAAGCCCGCGTGTTTACACCGAAAGTTTCGCCTGATCGCCTCCCACCGACCACCACCACTCCTGCAGTCGCAGGGTGGCAGGTTGAGAGGCAGGATAGGCGATTCAACCTGCCACCGACGCCCACCACAGCGTGGATATCCCGAGCAATGTCAACCGTGACATGCACAAACACCTCACATCCAAGCGCAGCGTATACATTGTGGGCTGCCATTTCCGCGCTCTACACGAGAGAGTATCAGAGAAAAACTTTGCAGACAGTGCAACACGTTGCCCCGAAAACTCCGCGACATACGAGACACTACCACGAAAACTTTCGCAGTTATGAGTTGTGCCGAAACCTCCGCCGATCAGCCAGATCCAATCAATTTGATTGGGAAAGGGGCGTTTTAACTGGCCACCGACCCCCGCGATTGCCTGAGTTTGCGCGCACAAGGGCACGGCTAATGCACCCGAGGTCGATTTTTCCACCCCGGACTAAGTCGGAATCATTCGGTTTTTCGACGAAGTCTGACAGGGGCCTTACGTGAGTAGGAGAGTTCATTTCACTTCATTTATTACACTATATAAGACAAGAGAGTAGACACAATCCGATTTTCCGAGTAACAAAAGATTCACATTCTCCAGCAATGACGATCGATATCCAGCTGCAAAGTATGTGTTCGGGCGGAACCTGTATGGCTGTCATCCAATCACTATTTGTGTACGAATAGCCTTCAGTACAAGCCACAGTGAGAGTGAAAGAAAAATAGGAAATGTAACGGTCAACTCTTGCCACTCGTAGAAACAATAAAGAGAGAAGTTGCCGATTTCTTCTGCCTCAGAAAAGGAAACGCTTCTTCTCTGACCTGGAAACGGTATGTGGATCTGAGTAGGCATCCAATTTCATGAACATAGACTATTGACAGCTGCAGCCACAATACCGCCAACATCTACGACGGCAGTTGATGCGAGCTGCAACGGTAGCCCCAGCACCCTTATGCCACTCACTCACTGTCTGAGAAGGCTATTTACCCATCACTGTTTGTAAGCAGATTTGAAGTCTAACACTTTACATGCGTTTAGGAATCGTCGGGGAGATTATATTCATAGTGAGGAAATTTTCGCGCGCAATGCATTAGAAGGCAGTATCCATGATTCTCCCTAATTAGTTCTGGGGTGAGGAAATTGAAAAGGCGGTGGTCTATTGTAACTATGTTAAGCTTTTGTTCACAGAGAAAAACTATCATCAACTTTGAGATCAGGGCTTGTATGATTGAAAAGGATGATATATGGATGGATAACATAGAAAAGGCAGAGGGAAATAGTCATTCAGCTGTTTTTACTAATTTGAATACTGCGATAAAAATGTGTCCATTGAACATTTGGATAGCTTTCAACATCGCTGCGGCCCGCGGCATCTCATGTTTATCGTTGCTGTTATCCATGAGCGGAGTCTAACGTGTGCTCAGGTCTTCCTTGGCATTTTAAAATAAGTTACTCACAACTGAAAACAGCAGAAGCAGTATCCATGGATGTCCACATGTAGCAATGAAAGCTCCTGAAATGAAATTATTCAGATAGGATAAAGAGGAAGAGATGAATGCACAATAGAAAACTAGCGGATGAAAGAATCAGCGGAAGAGGTGTTTTTTCCATTTCTCAGCCTGACTGTTTCGAAACCTTGATCTTACTTCACATAATCGTGTATATACGTATCGCATGATGCTGCGCGTAACTATATCCGATTGATGGTACATACATAGCTAGCGCTCGTAGGATTTGCTCAAAATGCGCGCGAGGACGCGTTTTCGCGTATTTTCTTTCTTATTGAATAACATACTTCAAACTCAACATTGTGCGGAACAGTGGGGGTGTTCATGTTCCTGGCGTTGAGGGCTATTCGATGGTTCAGCCTTTGTTTCGAGTTTCGCTAAGAACTTTAGAAGTTTCGCAATCAACCAGATGGTTGTGTCCTCTTCGCGGTAAACACAGGAAAATGCAGGCAGGGGCGGTTGTGTCCCGTTCGCCATGGTACCGTAATTACAAACCTGTCTGAATATGAAGCTTCTATAGTTCTTAGCCAAACTCCAGCGAAAGCTGTTTCAGTTGGTAGCACCCAACTGCAGGAGCATGAACATCACCCTAGTTGCGCTCGAAGTTAAGTTTGAAGCGAGTTATTCACAGAGGACGAAAAAGACGCGAAAACGCGTCCTAGCGCGCTTTGTGATCTAACTCTTTCTCTTATCGTCGATGGAATGGGAAAGTGGAGGCGTTTTCCAGCTTATGTATTGCCTTGATATTTTGTGAAGGCGTTAAAAACACTTAGGCGCTATTCATACTACTCAACGCCAGCACGGCACGCGCTTGACGCCCGCTTCACCATGATGGCGACGGCCGTACCGACTTTTTCATCATTTTCTTTAATAAAGGCAGAGGTCTCGATGGAAAACGTTATCGAAGAAACTACAAAAATCAGCTTAGATCAAAAACAGCTGAAAAACTATGAAGGTAGCAAAACGGGCTAGAATTAGAGTTGCTAGGGCCTAAAGATGCCAGTTCGTGCACACGTGCACAGCTCCGCCCAAAAAGATCGCAGTCTCATACCGAGGAGTCAAAAATCATCGGCATTCAGAGCAAGAAATAAATGCAAATTCACTTAATAAAACAGCTTAACAGTGAAAGATAGCACTTCTGCCAATGTTTTTGACTAGATGTGTACATATCGTTGGTGTCTCACAGAGAGATCGCCGCGCTGAGCAGTTGGGCGCGAAATCGTTCGATCAATAGCCACTCTCCCTTCGTTTTCCCGCGCGCAATTTTTCCCGCCAAGCAGCGTCGCGGTGATCCCTCATCCAGTGATTGACGATAGATCCGAAGGTTCATTGATTGAAATTCAATTTCAAACCAGCTGATGTTCTTGATATAAGAGGTCATCGATGCCGATGATGTGGAGTGGGCTCGTCCACCATCAAAAGACAAGAAAGTCCAGGCTTCAAACTTGGCCCAAAAAAGTGGTTCTTTCGCGATTTTTTCTTATAGGTCCTACTACTCGAGACCTAGAAAAGGGTTTAGAGAGAAAAAGACGGTAAGCATGTTTGATCGCGACCACTGCCTTTAACCCATTCACGACCGCGTGTCCCACCAGTGGGACACTCTTTTCAAAAATCGATTTCTCCACCCAGGACTGAATTTCTAAACTTACTTATGGTGAATATATTTACCTATTCTAGAGTCGACTTTGAACTTCGTGGTCGGCTGGCAGCTTCACCAGTACAATATATCTGATCCTACGAACGCAGCGAGGTCGAAAACCAGTACAAACATGAGTACAAATCGCATTTTCACAAGCAATTAATGGCGACTTTTTTTCTTTTTCCCATTACTCGATAAACAATCTCTGCTTCAAAGGGTGGTCAGGTCGTATAGCACTATTTAAGATACCACAGAAATATGATTACGCACTAGTCCCGCGTAGAGAATCGGCTTTTCTTTCGCCCGTTTTTTGTTCACAGAGATTATTCTATGCAAGGATCACCAATGTAGAGACCTTTAGGACGTTTTTTCTGCTTGGTTACGGTTGCTGTACCATCGTTGGCCGGGGCTCCAACTTCGGTGAGAACTACCTTGGAGAGGAGCGGTCGAAAAAAATGGGGACGTGCCAGAGCAGAAAACTGTTGATAACTTTAAAAACAGTTATTACAGTAATCATTCCTAGTCAATATGTAATGATTGGTCAAAAAGAATGCTCAAAATGTTTACTACAAAAAATACTCGCGTCGGGATGCGACGCGAGTTTAGCGAGCGAGGGAGAAAAACTCGCGTCGGAATGCGACGCGAGTTTAGCGAGCGAGGGAGTAGCTAACGCAAAAATTAGTGCAAATTTAGAAAAATCGTCCATTACTGGATGAGGAATCGCCGCGACGCTGCTTGGCGGGAAAAATTGCGCGATCAATAGCCACTCTCTCTTCGTTTTCCCGCGCGCAATTTTCCCCGCCAAGCAGCGTCGCGGCGATCCCTCATCCAGTGATGAACGATAATCTACGAAACTTAATGTTTCAAACCGCTAGAATTCAACGAACCCACGTGATTTTGTGGATGGTCTTATCTACACAGTTGGAATTTTAGGAGGCCATTTCTCTGGAAGGAAAGAGTTATGGAAGCTGAAACTTTGGCATCATGATTTTGACGTCGACAGCCGTGCGATGAACAAAAAGAACGGAAATCGATTTTTTGGTGGCGTGCCATTTGAGCAAATGTGGCCCACCGGTGGGACACTGTATACGGTTACGCAATATTGCATGCGGTCCGAACGTGCAGCCACAAAAAATTAGGCGCGGTCGTGAATAGGTTAACCCACCATCAATTTCTTCCGTTTCTTCGTAAATAACTCCAGTACGATCCTTTGCTACCATGATGGTGAACGCGTGTACAGAATTTACTTGCTTTAAAATGTTAATGTCCGCGTTATTCCGCTCCGCCATGGCTTCGCCGCTGGAGTATTCATAGTCTCCGCGAGCGCGGCACGCGCGTGCCGCGCTGGCGGTAAGCATTACGAATAGCGCCTTACCAGCTCTTACTGTGTAGTAAAAAATTGGCAACGGTATAGCATCATCCTCGACTGCCAAATACGATATGTGGTTCACTATACGCATGAACAGAGACAGGAACGCTCCTTAACTAGTGCGGATCTCTATGGAACCTGTGACATCCATGACAGTTCAACTCACCAAACGAAATTATAGCAGACGAAAGGCACATTCTTGTAGCAATTGCTTTTGTTAAACCCTAAATTCAAAGATTAAACGTACAAAATTGTTTCTATCTGCTACACTCACAACACAGCCTCGAAGAAAAGAAGAAAACAACATTCACCGTTTGTGAGTTTTTGATGATTGTGGCCACTTTGAAATAACAGTATATGCAGCAGGATAGCGACATGAAGGCCAGAAGAAAAGGTATGTATATTGATGCACTGACCCAGTCGAGCGTATTGGGAGCAAAATTAAAGATCACAGTCATATTGCCATAGCCATACACTGCCTAAACTGTGCCGATAATCTAGCAATCGTCTTATACTGCAACACAATCAAAATCGATCATGCATACGGCAGGTACTTATCCTCAAACGCTCTGGGGATCCCAAGCTCAGAGCCCCTGCTGCAGGCTTCGGTGTTCTTGCTACATTTTTCGTTGTCTCAGCTACAGATATGTGCCCAGCGCAGGCCGTAGCAGGGGTCCTGAAGCCCTCTGCAGGGGCAGGGGGTCTGCCTCAGCAGGGATCGATGCCCCTCGGCTCTACAGGCTTCGGAAAGCGCTTCAATCGCGAGCTCTGGTGAGTTCTTCGGGAGTGTTGCCCGCAACAGACGTAATCATAACTCTCGACCGGCTCTACATTTAAGTGTGATCCGAATCTTGCTAGCCACTAGCGCGCGTTTAAACGCCCAGTAATTTCATGTTAAACAAATGCGTTAAACAGGAATGTAGGAAAAATATGAAAAGATGTATTTGGATTTTATGTGAAAAAATGGGGGGGGGACAGCCTCACGCGCGACCGACCCGGCTGCGAGGGAAGGGGTACACTACTGTCGAACCAATTCCAGCGGTGTGCTTGACCAAGCTAGCCGTCTTTTAAACGAAAAAAAAGCGTTGCCGAGATAACGCCATTGGCGCCCCGCTGACCCTGTAGCACTACTTCCTTCAGTTTCCGGGCCCGAAAATCCGGAAACAAAAGCGAAACGGAACAGAATAAAAACCGTCGGAAGTAAAAAAACGGGGCGATCCCGCGCAGCCACGCTCGAAGAGCTATGGCTGTTCAAATACTGTGAATTTTTGAGAATTTCGTGAAGAAGGTTCGAGTCCGTTTTTCTCGTTATTCGCAGCCATTGCACTGGAGCAAACCACAGTATAATACTAGACCGGTAACAAATGAAAGGCCACACAATTTGATTGAAATCCACCGCACGTCTCGTCCCTATTAAGATCGAAAACTCAAATGTGGGTGGAGAAATCGGCTGCGGATTCGAGGGGACGGATAACGAGGTTAACTCGATTGTTTCAGACTTGGGATTCCGCGTTTGGCTGAGTTGCAACACACGGCGGCCGGGCCATATTTTCACTTTTACCCACGAGCTTGGCCAGCGATTCTTTATCAGAACAGTTTTAGGAAATTGTCTTAATTATTCAGAGAAATTCGACTGACTTGGAAGGGGCAGAAGAAGAAAGTGGAGGCGTAAGTCACTGACACTGCCAGAAGGCCATATAACCAGTTTCGAACTCTTGTCAGACTCCACTCTGAGGAAATATTGCCGCTGACAAATGTGAGGTATCGAGTTATTGCTATAAATCCATCGCAAGCTATTATGTATATCTCACACCCAAAATTCACCATGTTATGAAACCTGAAACTTTGCTGTTTGATTGACCAGTGTCATAAATACCAACTTGTAGCATTTGTGTTCGTTGTTTCTTTTGCGCTCTTCTTGAATGTAGCCGATCATGTGGAGATTCATCCACTGCCAAATCAAGGCGTCCTGTTTATGTCCTGAAACGGACGGATACTCCTCGGCTCAGTAACCATGTTACGCCTACTGTCTCCAATCGTAAATCATAGCAGATACCCCCAATCACGAAACCTCAGTTGTACTTCACGACCATGCTCTCCTATGTTAGCTCTGGAGCACTTCTAGCAAGCTCTTGATTTTATTATCCCAGCAAGAAACAGTCGCTATTTTGTCAGTACATCTTTATCGCCACTTATATTTCGCTGAATCCCACCGCCCGCTGCTGGTGACAATAGAAATCGAAAGCTAACAAACGATAATCTCTGGGGAATCGCTAGTTCGCTTCTTATTTTGGTTGTCCTTCTATTGTTTCACTTTTCCTAACAACTAGAGAGGAACCGCTTGTTAAGATTAAACTAACATGGTCTTCTGTCTTGAATGATAGATATTGAGTACACTTACATTTGTCCACATAATTTTGCTTAATTTTACTACTTGGACAACTAGAGAAGGGTTCCTATTGGAAAACAGAACGTCACTGTGCATCATTGTTCCCCTGAAAAAATCAGGGCCAATTGATTAGGTTTTGCAGAAGAATCACGTCGAAATCAACGACGACGTAAAATTATCGATCTGCAATTTGACGTTTCTTCTGTAGTTGCAATTGCACAAAAGGTTTTTCAATTGACGGCTGCGGGGTATCAGTACAATTCAGCCTCACGAGGTAAATGTTAGTGAGTCGCGTTTGGGGTTAATTTGAGGGTATGGAGTGGAGTTAATTACCCCGAATTTCGTTGGTGAATCCGGGCCCAGTTGAGAATACCGCAACGGTTCGTTTTTGCTGTTCAGGAGAGTAAGCAGACAGAATCTGCTCTGTGGAATAATGTTGATTTTCTGTAGACTGTCTTCACTCTATTAACCTATTATTCCCTTTTTGCTGTTAGGTTTCTGTCTGAACCATACCACTTTTGCTTGGAAGACCCCTTGTTGATAGAATATACTCTTGAAGCACTCACTGACAAGCTGAATTGAATATTATGAAATCAAAATTGGGTCAATGACGACACGATTAGCAGAAACATTAGAGCACAAAAAGAAGAATTCTACGTCGAGCACAACTGCCAGCTACATACAACAAAGCAGCGAACAGCAATCACGAGAATTCCGACATTACCGGGAACATGCCGAAAGGGTAGAGACGAAAAAAGCAAGTCCTGGCAAAGTAAAGTGTGCCCAAATAAGAATGGCGGCCCACGCGGCCGGCGTGCTTGGCAGGCGGACGTCGCATGTGCCACCCTCGGACGACTGTTGGATTCCAACGACGGCCATCCCCCCTCCTTCTCCAGAGCTAATTGATCGCCGCAGTGCTTGCTGCCAGCCGGTGCCGGCCCCGTTTGTAGTCGATGGCGGTGGGGACGTTTCGTATGCTCGTCCGAAAGCGGCGAACGCAACGGCCGCCTGCCAAGCCCGGCCGCCACATGGGCAGCCATTCTCATTCGGACGCATCTTAGCACTGCGACTTACGGAGCTCCATCCTAATACTTGTTAGCGCAGTTATGGAACGTTGTGGGATTGGCTGTGTCAACAAGGATTGTAAAAAAATCTATTGGCTCACCTAGAACCACCGGAGCCGAGACTGTAGAAGAATGACTGCCACATCAATGAAGGGAGAATTAGGAAGAATATGTTGTTCGCGATTACCGCCAAGTTCACGAATCCTGAATATAACGTCTGCTGTCGTTCTCGGAGCCAATTCCGCTTCGCAATTGCGGACTAAGGCTGTTGGATCACGCGACACGATGATAATCGTGCTGGGAGTAGTGTGAATCGTGCCGGGACCATTGCGGAAATAAGACATCTGATGTGAAATGGCGTATTTGTGCACACTGTTAAGATTTCCGCATTCAATCTGTTCTTGTTTCCGCACCTGCGAAAGGGCGAAAACCGGAATTCCGCTCATCCCTGGATGCAACTGCCGCTGTCCGCAAATGCGGTTTGGAATTTGGCCTTGAGAACGACAGGATGCTTCGGTTGATTTAAAAAAGGGCATTTTCGTGGCTTTACGAATAGAAAAGGGATGCCCAAAATGCATTTCTATTTCTTAGGGTGTAAGGAATAGTGGGTATGTGCTAACCATCAACAGAACAGTGTTTGGGTACTACAAACAACAGAAATTTTTGGCAAAGACCTCTGTGCGACTACCCATGTTCTGTGCAGAATTCTGTAGTAACCTAACCCAGACACGATCACGTGTCCCACCGGTGGGACACGCCTTCCGAAAATCGATTTCTGTGCCACACTGACAAATTTCCAAAGTTTCTATTGTTCACGGTATTAACATAGCATTGACTTAACTGCGGAAGTCGTGGTCCGTCAGCAGCTCCACTATAGCACAATGATCAAACTTTTGTGAAACTAGCTGGGGCTGAGTTCGAAAAAATCGTTGCAAAAACAATTTTTTCGAGTGCATTATGAGTTTTTCTTCTACTGTCATTTCTTTTTCAGCAGGAAACCTGAGTTGGAATCACGTTCTGTTCACCTAGAAACACTGCCAACCTACCATGACTCCAAAACAACGATCTTCTTCATTTTAAACTTTTTTACCCATTATGACCTCACCTAAACGAAATTTGAAAACAGATAGCAGGTTTCTCAATCGCATTCAAAGAAACTCCTCTGAGTGAATATCACCGGAGCAGTGGTGGTATTGTAGTATTTCCGTTTGTCCCTGCCGTGACTTCAGAGTTATTTCTTCTGATAGAAAGAGTGATATGAGAGGAAATTCTGGTTCAATCTTTACTTCATCGATAGCTTCACTATGAACATGAAAACGAAAACCGATTTCTGGTGGCGCGCCATTCGGGCTCGCTTGTCCCATTGGTGGGACACGGTATAAGGTAACGCACTTTTGCACGCTGTCCGAACGTGCGGTCACGCAAAATTAGGCATAAAAGTACAGTCCAAGCTCACGGACGAAATCGGAGATTTCTACGTAGTTGTGAAGAAGACCCACCCTATATAGCAGCTGCCAGCTGCGAGCTCTCAATTCCTCCGAATGAGCGACTTATAGGAGGAAGCCACCCTGGGGCGCTCACACAAGGAAGCCACTTTGGCACGCCCCTTCTGCGATCTTTCGAGCTAAGCAGTGGCGAGATGAGCAACGATTCCCGATCAATAGCCCCGTTCTTGCCTTCATTCTCAACTTTTCTCTTTTTTAAAGGCAGGGTTAGCGAAAAAAAAACGACTTTTGAGCTCTCTTCATGAGAATGTAGATTTGGTCATCACAGAAGTAAAAATATGTGAAAAACCCGAAATTCCCAGGAAGAACGTTGAAAAACGAGGTATAAGGGCTAATTACCGGTGTTGGCCGGCTTCCTAATTAACGAGATTTTCATTAATGTTGCTTATCCGCTATTTATTTTGTTGTTTAAGTAGTCAGTAGTCTCCAAAAATGCTCAAAAACTACTTTAGAGGCAGAATAAAAGTTGAAAAAACAAGCTTTTACACAATTTTCGATAATTGGGGGCGGGAGGAAACCATGCTTCAAGCGCTTTTTCTCCAATTTTTTTCTTATTTACGCTTTTGTGATGCCCAGCTCTACCATTCCATGGGGATAACACAACAACCGTTTTTATCGAGAGCCCTGCCTTTAAAGGGCACTGTTCACGATAAACTTCGTACTTGATTTTTTAATGAAAAACGATTGTGGTAGCCTTCATGAGCAAATCATTAGTGAAAAAAAACAGATCCAAACGCATTCTCAGAGCTTTGAAAAAGTATTCTAGTGGGCAAGTCCGGCCTCCTCGGTTTCAGTTGTTGTCATCGACACCAACACGTCTACACACTGACACACTTTTACCTGCGACCATCAGCAGTGGTTTTTATTGAATAAGCAATGGACTGGACAGATTTTTGCCTGACGAAAATTTAATGGATGTTTTCGACAACTAACCAACAAATCTAATGTCTCTTTCAACGAAAAACCACTGCCGATGATCGCAGGTCAAAGCGTGCCAGTGATAGAGACGTGTCGGTGTTGCTCAGAGAAACTCACGGCTCGTCCGCGGCGGCAGATGAGCTTTCCGAACGGTCCGCGGCGCTTGACGGCTGATCCGCGGCACAATTGATAATGGGACGGTCAAACGGCCGATCCGCGGCGCTGTTTGTTCTAGATAGGGTGGTTTCGGGGCGCACCGGCAGCCCACCATCTCGATACCGATCGCCCAAAAGCATTCACATATATTTTTGAATTGAACGACTCCACCACCTCATCCCCCGAAGTCTCAAAAAAATTTCTCAGCCGCTGGCTTTCTCGTATTTATGACTTTGCCAAGCCGTTATATCTACATGAACGCTAATTTTTCTTTTCAGATGCCGTCGCAACAACTTCTAGGGCAGAAAAATTCGCGGTGGTAAATAGATTTTCATATTCTCGTTCATTTTTGGATTCACCTCTGATTTTGTTTGTTTTTTCATTCAAATAATTTTTATGATTGTTTGGTTTCGTAATTCTCCTCATGTGTTTTTTTTTTCAAGAATAGTTCCGATTTGATCCCGAGTTCGATCGATTTCGGCATGAAACCATCTACCCTAGGAAACCAAACAATCATATAAGTCACTGGAGTGTAAGGAAGAAAAACAAAAAGAGAGAATTACAAAAATAAACGTGAAATAAAAAATTAAATACCACCGTGAATTTTTCTCCCCTAGAAGTTGTTGCGGAGGCATCTGGAAGGATAAAGTTGGTGTGCATGTAGATATAATACTTTAATATATGAAGAAACACAGAAGGACGGGTTTTAGTCACAGAAGCCAAGAAAATTAAAGAAAATGAAAAAAACACCTACAATAAGCTGGTCGGCTACGGCGCAGGAATCTCCTCCGGCTCGAGCGCGTGCGGCCGCGAAGCGTCTCAATACGCAATCGCGGAGGGGAATTTGACGCAGAGGAGTGAAATTTGACGCAGAGAAGCACAGTACATGAACTCTGTTACCATCGAGTGGGATATTCTAGTAGAGCGCAGTCCTTACAATCTCGCTCAGTGTGTTTTGCTTACGCGATTAAAATGCACGCAGTGCCGCTTACAGTAACCAGAAAATCTAATCGATCGCCGCCGCAACTGCCGCTCTTGCCGCTGACTGGTGTATGGGTTCTCTGACCTCTAGGATGGCCAAATAGAGGGTGGTGGCCATCGTGTATCAACACCCCGAAGAGGCGGGAGAAACGGGGGAGGAGCGAGCTTCCTGATTGGACGCAACACGAACTAGCCCTGCGTTGCGTCCAATCAGGAACCTCGCTTCTCCCCCGTTTCTCCCGCCTCCCCAGGGGTTTTGATACTTGATGGCCACCACTCCCAATTAGATGGAAACAGAGTCGATTCGCCCACCCCAATCGACTCATTGACTGTGAGACAGATTTTGGCATTGAAGCACGCTTTTCGCGCTAGCTTTCTTATCTCCTCAAAATGCATCAGTATCACAATTTCGCAGGATTGCTCTACCGTACGACTTATTTTCAGAGGTAGAACAGCTCAATTGACATGTAGGTTTCGATGTACATTCGAAGACTTGTTCAGTTTACAGCACACGGCAATTTATGCCCATGGTAACATAAATAACTGATTAAGCAATAACTAAGTGTTACAGGTCTTCAGTCTAAACTAATATTACAAAGTTGTTGCTTAAGAGTCATAAAATATGAGCTCTCGATTTCGGGAATTTACAGCTCATGATCATACATTAGTCATTTCTTACATAATCATTTGTTCATAATCATAATTATACATCACCGATGTCTAAAAGATTGCAATAAAATATAATATTTTCACAATACTTCTTCAGCGATACATGTCACAGTTGTACAGCTAAACTATATCGAAACCAGTTATGCATGTTAATCGAGCTGTTCTACTCTTGAAATTAGCTCTTACGATGGGGAAATCTTGCAAAATTGTAATATTGAGGCTTTCTGAGGAGTATGGAATGCTAGCGCGAAAAGCGTACTCCGATGCCAAAATCTGTCCCACGGCCAATGAGTCGATTGGGGTGGGCTGGATAACATTATTCAAAAGGACGGTCCGCGGCGGCTCTCAGGACGATTCGCGGCGCCTGCAGGACGATCCGCGGCTTCGGTGAAGGATCGTCCGGTCGTCGGCCGCGGACGATCCTGCAAAAGCGCCGCGGATCGTGCTTGGACTTCTCTGAGTGACGACAACAACTAGACCCAAGGAGGCCGGCCTTGAACACTGAGGTAATCTTCAAAACCGTTTTTAGCCTCTGTGCCTCTGGAAAGGCTTTCGAGTCTGTTTTTTTGACACTGTTCTGCTTCTGGGGGCGAATCATTGTTTTTCGAAGGAAACACGAGGACGAAATTTATCGTAAACAGTGCCTTCAAGGACGGCTCGCATACATCGGTTGCAAACGACGGAAGTTACAAGCCTTGTACTAATCGTCCACCATGCTTCCATAACGCAATATTCGAGGGGCTATAACTCCGTTCCTGAGGGCTCTCGTACGATTCCAGAGACATCATTGGAGTCGGCGTGGGACCGTTTCAAGATACGCATACGCAGAAAAACGATTCTGAAGTTGGACAGTACACCCTCAGAAATGAATTTCCTGATTTTCATTTGATTGTGTAGTAGACCCCTCCTATGAAACACGTGCCAAGTGCGAGATCTCGGTTTCTCCAAATGAGCGAGATATACCACCACAGGCCCGAACTCCTTCGCTCACCACCATGGACCACACCCCTTACCAGGTTTCCGAACTCTATAGCGGATCGATGGATAGATGAATTCTCAACAAATCGTCGTCCCTCAGTCTATCGCCGGACTGTCACCTTCTCCTGGGTCGCCAGACGTTCTTCAAGGCTGGTAAATAAGGATGCTCAATGCTCCATTTGGAGTAACTTTGATTCTTTCGAGAATTCCCTCCGGGGGCAAAGGACAATGCAGTTTGTGGACTATGGGCAACTGTTGACCGAGGTCAGCGAGATTAAGGATTTTGGTCTTCTTATCAAGCACGATCTTAATTTCGATGATCACTGCCTCCAGGTCGCGTCCACGGCTAATAGGATGATGCACAGCGCGTTTCGAGCACTACCAACTACTAATGCAAACGTGCTGACCGAGGTGTATAAAACGTACGTACGTCCACTTATGGAGTATGGTACGGTAGTTTTTAATCCATACAAGAAAGAATCCATCGACGCGCTTGAGAAAGTCCAGAATATTTTTACACGTAGAGTTTTCTTCAGGACATCGTGGTTTCAGACCAATGGTAACGTGTGTCATGTCACCAGGAACGCTAAATTGGGCCTAACCACTCTAGAGCACAGGAGAAGAAGGTTTGATATGATAATGATGTATAAGATCATTCATGGGAGTGCTGGTATCAAGGCTAGCCGGCTGTTCAACCTTAGACCATCAACCACTAGGGGAGCACCGGTGAAATTGGGCCTCATTGGGGCTAGGCGGAATGTACGACAGCACTTCTTTGTCAATAGAGCGGGGTCTGAATTCAATAAACTACACTTCGGTCAGGTTTGGTAGTGGGGAAACTCAGTGAATTCAAAAAGACACTTGAAAGTTATCTGTTGTTCCAGGAGTAATGTTTGTAAAATCTCTTTTATTCATGGTGCCGTTGTATGCCTAATAGTCAGTTGATCCATTTGTTTATTGTTGTTCGACTGATTTTAGAGTTTTTAGTCTCTTAATTGCCGTTTGGGTATTTATTTCTGTTGCTGTCTTGGACACGGTTCTGCCGTGTAATAAATCAAATCAAACTGTGCGCATTTGGAACCGTCCAACCCACCTGAAAAGAAAACGATGAGTAAGTAGCTAGATATCCTCTCTTTGCTTCGTCGTCTCAACATTGAGAGCAGCACGAGTTCCACGTATATGTAGAGTAAAACAGTTATAAGTATGAATGCGTTCAGAACAATATCAATGACTGCCTCTGTTGAAACCATTCTCTAAAGGAAATTCCTTATGAGCTACATATTCGTATCTGCCTATTATACTCTCAAATACAAAATTACGGAGCGAAGCATGATTTTAAGAGCGCAACATTTGTGGAATGCCAAGTGAACTTAGGGAAGATTTGTACGAGATGATTTAATGGTGGCGACAAATGCAAGAACCAAAAAGGAAGGTGATCTTCGATTGATGTGACGAACAATATGTACATATTACTTGATTAATCAAACTCATTATGTCTCGTGAGTAATTCAAACAGCTTGCTCTTCACCTATTAGAATCGAAGAACTCTGAACTACTCTACGAGATGAAAAAAAAATGAGTCAGACATCAAAATGATATTTTTTGGTTCTCGAGGCGCTCATTGTTCTCTATAAACTTCTTTAGACTCTCACACACAGAAAGTATGAAGATCGATCGAAAGTTTTAATTTCTGGGTTTTTGTCCCTCATAAAAATACATCCGCAGATACCCAAATGCATTTCATCCCCCCCCCCAATACAGTGTTGGTGTATAGCTTGATCTTTTTTAGCGTTCTTTCTCTTCTTCTATATACAATAACGATTTTACCAGTTTCAATAGCAAGATCTGCCTTTCTAACCTCCACGGCCCTAGCAGTAGTCAAGCAAACGTATGTTTCCTGCAATAAATACAGAGACATCTTCTTGGATAGCGCTAAGTACACATTAATTGCCAGTACAAGCTTCCTAGTCTAAGGAAAGGTTACGGATCTAACATCGGCATGGATCGTGAACAGACTTCGCGTTCACTGTTGAAGGTTGGCGCAACCTATGCTATACAATACCCGCACTAACTTACTCAAAAAAGCCGCAAAAGTCGCTAACTCGCGACTTTTGCGACTTTTCGTCATAACTCAGCCCGAAGTGATCCATTCGAGCAGTGAAGGGCATATTTCGAATTAGCATCAAGAGCTCTTTCTCCTGAGTTCTCGCATGTCTTACGGCCGAACAAGGCATGTAGGGCTAACACAATCAATCGAGTTGATGAAAGGAAAATTCAAGTTTTTTGTGGTTATTTGACGTAATGCCACGTCCACCTCAACAGTGTGTACATGATAGACAACAGTTTAATAAACTGCCTGCGGCTGACAGACTTTTTCTGCGACATTTCAGTTTTTTGATTTTCTAAACCCGAATATTTCACCATTTCTACAGCCGCAAGCCTCATCTTGCCTAGACTTACAGAGAGTAGCAATGTTTTTTCATCAACTGTGTCTGAATCCATCCATGGTGGAAAACTTGGAGAGAATTTAGACCGTGAAAAGTGGTTCGCAGCGATTTCAAATGAGCGATCTTTGAATTCAGCCCTTCCAAGGAGGCCCGTACCCCCTCTCAGGGGCTGGTAATATTTCTAGCTCCTCGCTGTGCATGATAAATAGTTCGGAAAACCACCTAAAATTTTTCGCCAATTATTCTTTTCAAACTCAAAAACGTGTAGTAATTATCGATAACTTCCATTTGTTTTCCGATGCCTAGCGATCCATGATTAGCCGCTTCCCGAAATTTAGAATTCTGGTGGTAAGGGCTTTCAAATGGTATAATGTTTGCTTGTTCCGACAAATCCTTCTGTTTCTCAGATCTGAAAGAGTAATTTATCGTTAGTCCCTGGCTTTGCGCCTCTGCGTCTCTGACTCTCCGAGCCCTGCTCACCCGCACTTTTGAAGGTGTCGAAAGCGCACTGTCTTGCCTGTCTCGCTCAATGAGCGAAGTCCACGCGGAATGGATCGATTTCCATGGGCAAGGTTTCACTCGGGAGACGACAAGAGCTTGGGTTAAAACAGTAAGAAGAGGGCAGAAAGAACAGGAAGAAAAACATGAGGGGGAGGTAATCACACGGGAGGTATCCGTGTCATCAACTGGTAGGGATAGGCTGGAAGGGGATTCAACGAGATGGGTTGTCCCTAGCTCATTAGCGACTACAGACAGGTTGAAAAGGAAGTCGCTCCAAGGGATGTCTACTTGCTGAAAATCAACTCCTCGAATCCAATGGTCGCACGCTACTTATCGCACGCGCGACCGCTTGCGCGGACCTCTGGCTCCGAAATGAAGCATTTTTCCTTTCTTTACCTTTGAGCTTCAACTCACTGTCGAGCTCCAGCGCAACGCGACGCAGCTGCTTTGGAGAGAAATTTTCTAGATTGCGTACAGGTTCATCCAAGTCAACTTGTCCGAAAGGCAGGCAATTGGCAGTCCGTGAAAAATGCTCTCAGTTGTAGTGCGCGCCGTGTACGCCCTGCTGCAGCGTGGGTTGCGTCCATGACGCCGCCTGAGAGGCGCTTCCCTCAGAGAACGCCGTCGCCAGCACGTAGCGAAGTCGGCTCTGAATTCGGTGATAATTCGTTCAAGAACGTACTTCGACTACTCAAGGTTTTGTTTTTGGTTCGAATAAATAATTGATTACGCCAGTAGTCGTCCGAGCGGTCGCGTCGCGTGCGCGACAAGCCGCGTGCGCCGCAATCTTAATATTGACAGATGCGTGGAAGATTCGAATTACGTGACGAGCGATTCCAAATGCGACGAAGAAGAGTGACCGTGCAAAGCGTTGTTGCATAAATTCCACCGCATGGCGTTGCTCTGCAGCGCGGCAATCTGAATGAGCAATAGGTTAAGGTCCGAAGACCGAAAATTGAAAAATGCTTCATTTTGAACCCAAAAGTCCGCGCGAGCCGCGTGGGGCGCAGTCTTGATGTCGACAGATGTGTGATAGAACCGAATTACTATTGCTCTCGGAGCCAAATTGCGGTTCGCAATTGCGGACTACGGTTGTTGCATCATGAGACACGTGATAATCGTACTGGGAGAAATGACCAAGTGGTCGCTATGCCATTTGTCGCCATGCATAAAGAACAATTTCTAAGATAATTCTTTCAAAGCCTTGCAGACTCTAACTACGCGGCTAATTAATATGAATGACTTAGGGAGTTTTTAGAGTTGCACCGCGGCGCGGCGCGATTTCATGGTTCATATGCGAATCGACGAGCGGCGCGTTATGGATCGATGCCCACAGAAAATACCGCATCGCGCAGCGATGGAACTCTAAAAGGGCCTTACCGCGTGGTATAGCATCGCATGGCGTCGACCGCGCCGCGTTGTGATTCAGCGCTGCGGTAGGAATGAGCAAATAATCTGCGAACCACCCGTAAAGTTCAACTCTCTATACTGAATTCGAGGCGTTGATTTTCAGTAAACAGACAACCCTTGGAGTGATTTCCTTTTCAACCTGTATGTAGTCGCTAATGAGCTAGGGACAACTAATCTCGTTGAATCCCCTTCCAGCCTATCCCTACCAGTTGATGACACGGATACCTCCCGTGTGATTATCTCCCCCTCATGTTTCTCTTCCTTTTCTTTCTGCCCTCTTCTTACTGTTTCAACCCAAGCTCTTGTCGTCCCCCGAGTGAAACCTTGCCCATGGAATTCGATCGATTCCGCGTGGACTTCGCTCATTGAGCGAGACAGGCAAGACAGTGCGCTTTCGACACCTTCAAAAGTGGGGGTGAGCAGGGCGCGGAGAGTCAGAGACGCAGAGGCGCGAAGCCAGGGACTAACGATAAATTACTCTTCTAGATCTGAGAAACAGAAGGATTTGTCGGAACAAGCAAACATTATACCATTTGAAAGCCCTTACCACCAGAATTCTACATTTCGGGAAGCGGCTGATCATGGATCGCCAGGCATCGGAAAACAAATGGAAGTTATCGATAATTACTACACGTTTTTGAGTTTGAAAATAATAATTGACAAAAAATCTTAGGTGGTTCTCCGAACTATTTATCATGTACAGCGAGGAGCTCCAAATATTACCAGCCCCTGAGAGGGAGTGCGGGCCTCCTTGGAAGGGCTGAATTCAAAGATCGCCCATTTGAAATCGCTGCGAACCCTTTTTTCACAGTCTAAATTCTCTCCAAGTTTTCCACCATGGATGGATTCAGACACAGTTGATGAAAAAACATTGCTGCTCTCTATAATCTAAGCAAGAGGAGGCTTGTGGTTGTAGAAATGGTGAAATATTCGGGTTTAGAAATTCAAAAAATCGAAAGCCCGCAGAAAAAGTCTGTCAGCCGCAGATAGTTTGATAAACTGTTGTCTATCATGTTAACACTGTTGAGGTGGACGTGGCATTATGTAAAATAACCACAAAATACTTGAATTTTCCTAACACCAACTCGATTGATTGTGTTAGCCCTATATGCCTTGTTTGGACGTAATACATGCGAGAACTTGGAAGAAAGAGCTCTCGATGCTGATTCGAAATATGTCCTTCACTGCTCGAATGGATCACTTCGGGCCGAGTTATGATGAAAAGTCGCAAAAGTCGCGAGTTCGCGACTTTTGCGGCTTTTTTGAGTAAATTAGTGCGGGTATTGTAGCATATGGCGTCGAATTTGAGCCAACCTTCAACAGTGAACGCGAAGTCTCTTCACGATCCATACTGACGTTACATTGTGCCGGGAAAAATAAGAAAGAAAAACTGCAACACGTGCACACGGAATACCGGAACTCCACCCTCTTTCCCTTCACTGTGGCATGCATGGAGGATTTAAGAAAGCAGTGAGATATGCCCTTAGAGTAAAGCACTCCTATTTCGCTTCCGAATGAACACTATGGTGGCGTGTCGACACTCATACCAGCAGTAGCAGGTGCGCAAAACCCAAAAAACTCTTTAAGGGCCGATTAGGACGGCAATGTATATGAGTGAGGACTTTCTAAATCCCATTCGCCGTACGCAACAGACTTTAAAGTAAGCTATAGTCCACAGCAATGGAAGTAGGGCCTGGGGAGGTTGCGGACTCGTTCTAACGTACGGTAGTTTATCAGTGGTATCACATTTTTTCCGAAACATCTGTGATAGATCGGTGAGTTTCTGTTTTCACCGATATGACTACATATATGTGGAAGCTATGGAAACAGGTGAAAATGTGAGAGTGAAAACAGAAACTCACCGACCAATCTGTTATTCCGAAAAAAAGAGTCATAAAACAATCAGACTACAGTATGTTAGTAAGAGTCCGCAACCACACCAGGTTCACCTTCCATTGCTGTGGACTATAAGTACATCAATAAGTAGTGATCTAGAATGGGTAGAGTTCCGATTTAATTTTGGTGTAATACACGAGATTGCGGAAGCTTGGATGAAGAAGTTGGGCAAATGCGTAAGCCTAGCAGAAACATAACGCTGAGGAACAAACGACAACGACTTGATGAACTTGTTCTGTTTTGTTTATCACTTCACTTGCAATTAGAGGCACAGAACACCTGAAAAATTAATAAGAAGATTGTGTGCTCATCTAAGAAAGATTCACTCGCTGATTACAATGGTAGCCTCGGAATCGTTCTAGGCCCTTTACGAACGGAGTTATGGCTTCTCAAAAATTTCACATATTCTATGGGCAGCGAATCGGTGGACATTGTCTCAGTCCTGTATCTCTCTTGCTTGGCACTCGTCACCAGGGTCAAGCGTACACTGAGATGATACCAGTGTGGGAGGAGGGGGGCCGCAGTTTGGCAGGCCGCGGAGGAGGAGGGGGCCGCAGAATCGGGCCGTGTACGAGTAAAAGTCATGAGCCTCTCCGCTCAGCAGAATGTTTTTTCCCAGTTTTTTCAAAGACTTTCGAATTTAAATTTGTCTTATTTGAATTTTATAGTTTCTATTTTGAACCCTCACAGTGCGGACATTCAAATCAAAATTTTCATTTGAAAATTTTGGTTAATTGTAAGTGGCCATGCACTTTCCATATGATTGTCTGATTAGTGAAGTGATGCAATATGGATAAATGGCAACAGCAAGAAGTGCAAACAGGAGAAATCACGCAACCCCAGACAAGAGTTTCTCCCAATGTTTCTGAGTCATTTTGTTTCTATTATGAATACACTTAGCGATTTTTTTTCAGAAAACAAGAAAAAACGAATGATCTATCGTTGTGGGAATCAGAAAGCCAATACCGCTTTAAAATGGCTATTCGTAGAGTGGGAAATGTGCTTAGACTCTGTTTCATTCCGAGTGAACTCACGTTTTCGGTTATCACACCGCGGAGCGGTGGCTTTTTCTTCAAAACCTCCTTATCACTAGTTATACATATTTCACCGAGGCCCACCGCTCCGCTGATAATCAAAATCAACAGGTCACTTGAGATGTATCAGAGCTTACCTCTGAAAACCCCTTGAAATTTGTTCACAAAATGACTTGATATGCGGACTCTTCGTGAAAATTCACGTACCTCAACTCACTGGTAGAAAACAATGTGAGCGCGACGTAAAGGTGTGACATGTGCGATTGAGATGGAATGGTTTTCTATCCTACTGTCTGGCTGCTCGCAAAATCTCAATCCCAAAGTGTTGTGTGAAGATGGTTCACCCTACCAGGATCCAAAAATGAAGCAAGACCGGAGGTGGTCACGGTCATAAGAAGTCGTTTGCTTACCTATACAGAAATGGTTTTTGAAACTTTTGCAGGAATTTGGGACATACTTTTTGGGAGCTAAAATTTTTTTCCTCGGGTGATCAAAGTCCAGAGGTAGTGAAGGTCAAAGAAGCTATCGTTTTTCATCTATACAGAAATGATTCTTGGAGCATTTGCAACATTTTGGGACCTACTTTTTTGGCAGCAAAGAAAATTTTCACCGGGTTTTTTCTTCAGACTTGTAATAGTAAAGTAATAGAAAAAACCTTTTTTCGTAGATACTGTGCATGTGGGGTTTATTTCGAAGCCTTCCACTAGAACTATTCACAGCCCGAGTTTGAGACCCCTAGCTCTTGATTGAACCGAGAACTATCCATCAAACAAGGAAAATGTTGATAATTTCAAAAACAAAATCGAAAAACAAAGAATGTCGAGAACGAATGGGGAAAATTCGAGCTTTTGTTCGCCGAGGAGGGGGGCGCAGTGACGAGTCACCTGCTGGTAGGGGGCCGCACTCTACACCGACCGATCCCATTGCCACGCCTGACCCTGCTCGTCACGCGAGAGCCAAGCAGAATGAAAGTAGACCACAAGAAGAGTGAAAATTGAAGAGGAGCCTGAAATGCATCCGTCTATGGTCTACGCAATTTCAGTGGGAAGCTGCAACACCGCTTCGCAGAAAAACTTGGAAAACGAAGAGATGATTGCCATTGATCGAATGTGGCCGCTCTCAGTTGAGTGCTGCTTCCTGACTGAATGAGTCGTACGATATATAGCCGCTATTGAGTTTTAAATCCAAGAAAACGAGTGCGGCCTGTGGTAGAGATTGAGGGGTCGCACCCGTGGTCGGCGCCCATATCTCTTTTATTTGGAGGAACTGAGGTTTCGTATTCGGCACCTGGTATACAAGAAGGGTCTACTACACAAGTATTTGGAAGTCCCAAAATTCATATCTGACAGTTCATATCTGATACTGCGCCTCTAAGGCAGGCGTCTTTTGTATACGAACACACATAAATAAAACCACTATGAGTGCAAATAAGAACTATACATGCAGGTGTAATGGAAGATAATGATTTCCTAGATTTCAAACGAAGAAGAGAAGCGTATGCGATACACCAGGGCTTCAATAACTTAGCGGTGGACGTGCGTTGAGAACATTTGAGTGTTATCTGCAATATCCCAGATTCGCATGTTGATAAAAAAGTAAGAGGAGCAACAGTTACTGCCAAGATAACGTGAGCAACTTCGACTACGCGATCGTTAGTTCTTTTATCTTATGCTGAATTGTCTGATTATACATTTGTTCACATGATCACACAACTGTATGGATCTCGTCATTCAAATAGGAAGCCACAACACTGCTCGACGGGAAAATTGACACGAGGGAAAACGATGAGATGATGGCTAACAGTAGAATACATAGCCGCGTCGCGGCTTCTTTTCTGAATGACACGGACGGTACAGTTTTCATTGAGAGGACTTGTAGGATGAGACTTCCGATTTATTTTTGTGGCCTTGAAGGCACAGTACACCCTTAGACATGAATTTTGTAATTTTTATTTGATTGTGTAATAGCCCCCTCCTATATAACACGTGCCAAGTGCGAGATCTCGATTCCTCCTAATAAACGAGATGAGAATCGATTCCTTCAAAAAAGCGACCACCACAGGCCCGACCTCCTTCGCTCACCACCACAGGCCCGATCCCCTACCAGATTTCCAAACTCGATAGCGGCTAGATGGATGGATGAATTCTCAGCAAATCGTCGTTCTTCAGTCCATTGCCATACTGTCTCCTTATGCTGGCTCGCTCTCGCGCAACGATTGCAAATGAAGAGAAATACAAGCCTGAGACAACTCGTTCACCATTTTTCCCCTTGAAATATCGGTATCTTTAAAGTCAGTGGTCGCTATCAAATATGCTGATCTTTTTTCCTCTCTAAACCCTTTTCTGGAATTAAAATAGTGGAACCTATGACAAAAAGTCGCGAAAAACCGATGTTTCGGGCCAAATTTGAGGCCTGAACTTTCCTGTCTTTTGATGGCGGACGAGACCACTCCATATTATCGGCATCCATGATCTCTAATATCAAAAACATCAGCTGGCTTGAAATTGAATTTAAATGAATGAACAGTGCTCATCTAGTCAAAAACATTGACTGAAGTGCTTGCTTTCATTGTTCAGCTGTGTTTAATAGGTAAATTTGCATTTATTTCTTCCTCTAAATGTCGATGATTTTTGACTGCTCGGCATGAGACTGAGATCTTTTTGAGCAGCGCTGTGCAAGTGTGCACGAACTGGCATCTTTAGGACCTTAGAAACTCTAATTCTAACCCGATTCTTACCGCGCTACCTTTTTAGTTTTCCAGCTGTTTTTGATCTAAGCTGAATTTTATAGTCTTTTCGATAACGTTTTTCATCGCGACCACTGCCTTTAAGGAGCCGTAGCTCTGTTCATAGCGGGTCTTAGACGATTTGAGAGATACCATTGTGATCAGTGTGTGCCTCTCTCTGAGATCCTCATAAAATCTCAAAAATATTTTTCTGGTTGTCCTGTGCTTTGAACCCATTCACGACTGTATGCAATATTTCGTCGCCGTATACCGTGTCCCACCGGAGTGACACGCCAGCTTGATTAGCGTTACACGTAAGATTGCTTTTTCTCTTTTCTCTTCTCATTGTAGCTATGTAGTACCCTGAAGGAACAATATCACAGTCGAGCTCCCAACACCATCTCGTTTTAGAAGAACAATACCTCGAAACCGCAATACGGTCAACTAAGTTGCAATGTTTCGAGAAGAGTAAACAAGTTCCAAACGATATCTGTCTTCCCTTAAACATAAAAAGTAGCGATAGAAAACATAAAAAGTAGCGATAGAACCAAAAATACATATCAGGTGCTTCTGAAATGGCTGCACAGGCGCTTTTTCTTTCACCTCAACTAACGGTATTTCTCAAAAGGTCCAAATCCGTAACGCGTTTGGCCTACCGGCGGACCACGAGGTTTGTATTCAAGTCTAGGGTAGGTCCACGCTTTGATCATATGTAGGTTTGTAAATTCCTTCTTGCGGCGTAGAAATAGATTTTCAAAAAACGTGTCCCACCAGTGGGGCACGTAATCGTGAATGGGTTAAAGACAGTGTTCACCATAGTTTTCACATCCGCACTGTTGCCTGTGTGTTGCATTCTGATGACCACTTGCATATGAAGATAAGGTAATGGATCCGAAAATGCGCTCCGTAAAGCTCGATTGAAGTCGTATAGGACACACTATATCCAGGATCTTTTGGAAAGTTGATGTGAATTTTCTCGGAAAACTATCAAAAACACTGCTGAGACTGCTTTGAGCGTTCACCTTCAACAGGCACATGACACGGAAAAACAAAAATAGATGCAGCGAGTGGAACAATTGGGTCCCTCTCCGGAACGGAACAAACGCTGGTGACGGAAAAGAACAAACTCGCTTGTTTAAATGCAGAATGCCTCGAATTTTCAAGGACGTTGTTCCTCTGTTTATAAAATGACTGCAATGGTAATGTCATAACACACTGAAGTAGCATATTGTACCTACGGGCAGCACAAATTACGCGCAAAACTGACTCTCTCAGATTTTTCAAGATCATAAAGCACAAAGAGGTCTGATTGTAAAAGACTGTGGGCTCGAAAGTGACGTATCTCGGTGGTCAAGAGAGGAACTGCGCTCGCTCTCATAAGCGACTTTTGCTCCTCGCTCAAGTGTGCCATGTAACTGCCAATTTCCTCGTTATCACCGATAATTTTACCCGCGAACGAGGAAGAATTACGGAGATTTCATACGTATTTACCCCCACGTGTGCATCGCCTTTGCCGGCCGATTCGGTCCTTGGGTTACCGTATCTGTGGAAAATTGCAGATATTCATACCGTAAAATTGATAAGGAAGGCGAATAATTTCTTTCAAACTTTACCACTTTCGGTTGTTTGTCATACATATTATCAACGCAGCACCGGTCCTCCTATCACTAGAATAAGATAAGAGTGTCAAATTTTTATTATGGCTACGAGCTCGGATCATGTGGAACGCTTTCAACAAGACCACTTCTAACAATAAGCAGAGGCCTGATACTATATTTTGTTGAGAAATAAGTTTTTACGGTTTTTTTTCAATTGGGAATAGGGCACTAAATATTGAACGCTTTCATGAACCAAAATCGTCGTTCTACGAGATAGTGTTTCATCCTCTCAGTGCGTAGTTGTCTCGTAGCAGACAGCCGGAAACACACACACTTTAGTAATTATCTGGTTTTGACCTTTTTCTGAACACTCGATTATTTCGAGACCACATGAATGAAGACTCATATTAAACCAGAGAAGCTCTGATTGCTAGAAGACATTACTGGTGTAGGTGGGTGGCTGAAGTAAAAATATGAGGGAGAGCAATGAAAACACAGTCTCGAAAAAGTGCCAAGTCGTATTATTTTCTTTAGCCTCAATTTCAATTCGTCGGCACAATTCCGACCTTCAATTTCCGGAAGCCAGAAAAACTTTTTCAGCCTAAATTTAAGAGGGAGGTGGTATATACATGAGGTGCTGGACGCGGAAACGAAGTCCGTTCATATTTTGTAGAAGGAATAAAGCCTGTTACGGTGTTTAGACCGTAGTGGCATTTTAAGTGGCCTGAGCTAAGCTAACTGGGGTTTCATTCAGGTGCTGATCACGAAATCAACACATTTTTTAAATTCGAAAGCTTACCGTAGACTGCAACAAGTTCATTGTCCTTCGACCACCTTGACCCACCGCTATTCTTCGATAAACGTAACGCAGACAACGGACGATTCATGCTCAGCACCTCAAAGATTTTACCTACTCGGGTGAAAGATGAACTGCAGGCGGGGCAGAATTCATAAAAGCGCCTCACTGGGTCGTTGTGCTCGGCTCGCTGGTTTGGAGGACGTTTTAAGGACCACCCGCGCCTGAAAATTCGCTGGGGCGCAAAAGTCTCATCTATTTTTCCATGGACTTTTACGGCTTCGGGTTCACACGAGAAAAGCTATGTATGAAGTACCTCGTATACCCTGCAAGGAGATCCAAAAGTATAATACGAGTTATTCCTTCTTGGCTTTTCACCCACCAACAAGCTCGTATCATGTGCTCCAGAAAGGCCGAGAACAGGTTCAACTCAGTAATAATAATGAAGACTCCTAGCTACCTTCTTCACTGAAGAGCCTCAGGGTAGCTAGAGATATGAACTGTCTGAAGACACGGGCAAAACAATTCATATCTAAAATTATTCTACTTCTCTTCGTATCTGAAAGCCTTCCATTCCACTTAAAAAAAACTACTTCGAATTACATAATTCCATGAATGTACAAAAAGAAACATTTAATTTAAAAACGGAACCAAGAATAGGGTGTTCTTCTTTAATTGACTTTTACCGCCTTGGTCCACACCATCCCCAACCATTCATCGTATAGCTCACGGGTTTGATTCAAGTGTTCAATATGGGTGCTCTGTTCAAAACGTTTGACGAGCTTCGATATTTTTGTTGCCGCTTTGCCAATTTAAGACCTTACAGCCGCGCTACGTGAACTGACCTTTTGCGGCCCACCTCCATGCTCGCGGCTCCCTCGGTTCGTTCTTCGCCAAAATTCAGCCGCATGTGTATCGGGGCTCCGAAGGCCCGCGGCTTGGCAGAACCGCCGTTTTGACTCGCGGCTGCAGTCTATCTTTTGAGTAGGCAAAGTTTCAATCATATCGGAAACTGTGGCCTAGCTACCGTACACCTATACATATGTCTCGCAAACTGAATCGCGTTCAGCACCGCTAACAACTCCTCGCCGACGAACTTTGGACGAAATTTCACTAACTTTTGGAACCCGAACAATGCATCAGTGCCAACTGCTTTTTCGTATGTTCTCGAAGTAATGTGTTCACACATACTTCGAAATATTTATCAGAAGCAGCACCTACGATTCGTCTTCGTTCTCATGTGCTGTTTTCATAGTTATTGACAAATCTAAAACCGATTCTGTGCAGCCTTTTGTCATCGATGCACTAGGGATCATCGAACATTTCCATTTCGAGTCCTTCATCCAAATTCCACATGCGTGCACAGGTCATAGTAGGCGTCCCCTGCCTCCATCAGCGGTCTCATCTCCTCTGATACTTGGATTGGACTAGGTCTTCCCTATAAGCTCTCCAACATGCTAAGTCTTAAATCGAAGACCTTTTTGAGAATCTCTGCACAATTTATGCTCCATCGGTGTCTTCAGCACCACCAGTGACTGGTGTTCCCAAAACTTCCTTTTCACTGAAATGATTCCCTTCACGGCCCTCTTTCCCTGCATTTTCGCAAAGCGAAGGCCATCGAGATGCTTTGCCGACATCAACATGTACAGGATGTACGTAGCAGGTGGACCAAATAACGATAACGAATATTTTGAAAATGCCGCTAATGGTATTATAGGTATGAATATACTTACTAAAACGCTTTTCCACGGCAGTAGAGCCTATTCAGGGTATTATTGGTCTCGAAAACTGATTTACCCCCGAAGGGCTAACTCTGACCAGTTCTTCCTGTAACCTGTGCTTGGTGAGGACGACGCCCCGAATTACATCGAAAGCCTTCTCAACCGTCACAAGAGGCTCTGGTCGAATTTAATTAGGGGCTGACCATAGTGTCATCAAGGCGCGGCGCGGCCCGATGGTGGTCTGCCGTATTGATAGATCGCGGCGATCTATCAATACGGCAGACCACCATTATGCCGCGCCGCGCCCTTAATCTCCGTCCTTACCAGACGTCCTAGCGTCAAGTGACCGTAATATGACGCGGGGGGTTTGCATCTTCAGCATTTGTTATTGACCTGACTCCCCAGCGGCCACTGCAGCCGGCCAGTCGCTGACGGTGGAGGCATAGTGACCGCAACGACTGTCACTAATATTATCGATACCATCGTTAACCACGTGCCGTCCTCGGACACGTTGAATGTGCTAGCCGTCGAGCGTCATGCGCTAGCGTTTGAGCGCTGGAGCATGATGCTCCGACGCCTTGACGCTTTGCCTTTGGTCGTCTACTATGGACGGAGCCTTATGGCACTCTGTTCAGCCCCTTAGAGACCATGGAAGCACGCGTTATATGGACCTGTATTTCCGTCTAGAAAAAACCCATGATAATTGTTTTTTGAAGTGATCCAATTACGAACGACCTCTTTCCAATGGTGGATGTCCCCAAAGTGTACTTCCAAAAGTGCCTGTAACTCTGTGTATCCAACGGCGAAAAACTGTCGTGATTGCTTGAAAATGATTGAGATATCTCTCGAACAGGTCAGGTTTTTTTAGGTCATGTAAAGATACTTTCCTGAGATTACCATTTAGCGATTCTATGATATCCCATTTGACGAATTAATAGCGAGTTTCACCTCCTTGAACCCTTTCAACATCGCTCAGCAATCTAATGAAAGAGCGGCTTCCATCGGTAGTCAGTGAGGCCATGCTGAACCCTTAGCCATATATTAATTGAGGTGCCCTTCGTACATCCTCAATTTCCATTTTGGAGCTCATATAATCCGAATATCATCAATTATCAATAAGAACGACTTACATTGAACTTATTTAGGTACTGACTACACTG